>RJWM01002895.1:0-119902 GCA_004363535.1 Dasyprocta punctata
CTATGTTATAATCCTACACCAAGAAAGCAGATTACAAATATTTTACCATATTAATTTAAAAAAACAAAAACAGGAAGTACAAATCGATGAAAGAAACATCTACATCTTTTTACATCGCTGTAATGGCCTAAAGACAAGTATTTAACATACACGCTAGCAGACATTCTGTTGCATCAGTAAATGACTCATGGATTCAATTTAGGTCAAATCATGGCTCTAAGTTACTATATTCCCTTTCCAGCCGAAGTTTTGTTTTGTAGGTGAACTGTTTGGCATGAGACGTCATCGACCGATTTCCTGCATCATTAGCTAAAGGTGAAAAAATGGCAGTTTTCAAGCAGTACCATCAGATGGATCAAACAAAAAAATAAGAGAATTCTAATAGTCTTTCTCTTTTGCATATAATTCATTTCAAGAAGGTAAAGCTTATAGAAATTTGTTCTGTCAAAATTGAAACAGCTGACATAATGAGTTGCTGCTATAAATTCAGTAAAATATTTAAAAGTGAAGATAAATTATGTTTTGTTAAAATATAGCTATAGGGTTTTGTGGAGCAGATTATCATGTTGAGAACAGTCTTTCTTTTAAATTAAGGAATTTTTGGAGCAGAAATATACCAAGAATTCTTTGCAGATCAGTCATAATTTATAACCATATCTGTAGAGGAGTAAAAATCCATGAATCTAAATTTAAACTGTAATATGTAAATATATATATGTGTGTGTATATATATATATATATATATATATATAGAGAGAGAGAGAGAGAGAGAGAGAGGGAGGGAGGGAGAGTAATTAGATTTTTGGAGTTTTTTTGTGAAAATTTTGAGGTGGAATACAATTCCTTCAGCTTGGGTATAAGAGCTTTTCTCTTTGATAAAAAAAATCCATTATTATCAATTGGGTTTTTAAATATTTAAAACTTTGACAAATTTTTTATAAATTGGTTTGTGCTTTAGGACACTGGATTTTCTAAATAATACTTATTAACTTGCTTCTCTTATATTCAATCAGACAGAAATTTTTAATAAAATTAGCAAAGAACGGTAGTACCCCAAGTTTCAGTTTGACACTTCTAACAAACTGCGGTCTTTGGAAATGAAGCTTGCCCTAATACATAATCACACTCATAAGGAGTGGAGCTCTTACCAAGTATTGGGGTTTAATTTTAGACAAAATTCTAAGAATAATTTTAGGATAGAATAATTTTGAAAGTACATAGATCAAAGATTTATGAAAAGCAGAAAGAATCCTGGGGCATTAAAGGTAACTTGGAAGGAAGATGTTAAGAACTGTGATGGACACTAAGTTGGGAAAAGACCAGCATGCAGAGGTAAAAGCAGGGAAACTTAACAGGCTACTTCTGTGGGCAAGAGATGTAGGCGGCTCCCAGAAGAGCACAGGAAACCCAGTGTTCTTTCATGACCTGAGTGTGGATTTTCTGTAACTTCACAGTGAGTCCCACTTATGAGAAGTGACAGGCGTGTTGCTTTTTAGGTTGTATCAGGATCATAATTGCTTGTTTCCCAAACTAAATGCCCAGAGATGCTGAATGATATGCATACACATTATCATGACAGAAGGGAAAGAATACTTTTTCACTCCATAGCTATAAAGATAAAATAATGTTGTCAAAGGGAAGTATTAAACTTTTCATTAGTTATGCTTTTGGAAGCTATTGACATAAAGATACACCACTATATTGAAAAATTTTAACAGACAAAAATATATGTAAATTTTCACCATTAATTCAAGATATTTTTAATAGCCTACATATATATTTTTTAAAATTCCCTGATTTTAGCCATGAAAATGTCAGCAATTTACAATTCAAATGAGAAAGTTTTAGTCACTAAAATAGACTTAGTATATTTATTTTCTTGTGTACTTTCTTTTTGTTTGTTTGTTTGTTTTTCTTTTTTGAAACAGGATCTTGGTATATAGTTCAAACTGGCCTAACCCAGCCTGGGCTCAAACTCACAGCAATCCTCCTGCCTCAGCCTTCATTCTTAACTCTTATGTATGCTTAACATAACCATTTATGTGCAATAACTACAAGAATTCAGCTGCTTTTAGACACACTAAAAAACTTAACCAGGCATCGAGACTTTTTTGGACAATGGAGTTGGTTTTTCTCAGTGAGTTCAGATGAAACTATGGGTCTTCGAGACTACTTTCATATTTGTTTCTTATTTAATAAATAACTCAAAATAAAATTTGGTTTGAGTGTTTTACCCTATCATGTTCCATAATATTGTTTATATTCATGTAGAAAATTCTCAAGGTAATGGACTTAGAAAAAATTTCTCTCTTACATTTCTTGATCATTTGGGCCCCAAAATGTGACTTCTAAATGAAATGGGCTTAGAATATACTGAATTGTGTACTTAAGTTAGATAGAATTTCAGTCTGATTCTTGTTAAGTAACTATACTGCATAGTTTAAAGAAATAAAACTATTCTAGTGATTTAAAACAATAATGCTACTTTGGTTGTTTTACCATACTAATAGAATAGTTGCATGAAATGTATTTCTTCCTAAAAGTGTGGAAGACCAAGTCTTATAGCCAGGGGGGACTAAAAGCATCATCTTCTGGATGATTTTATATGATGGTTTCCTGTGTTGCCTCATTAACAAGGGTGTAAGGTTATAAAGCCCATGTCTTTCATCTTTACTTTTGAATAGCATTTGTGAATTATCATACTAAGTAAAGTTTATAGTAAATACTTATTAAAGCTTATAAATGCATTTGAAAAGAAATGCTCTGGAGATATGATAGAGTTCAAGTAAATATAATAAGTGGCCTAAAACTATGATGCAAAATGTCAGCTTTCAAAATCATTCCTTTTATGAAAATCATGCCTCCTCTTTTATCTTTAAAATGTGATGTTTTCACTAGCACAGGGTATATTCAGCTATGCAATTCCCAATATGATTTAGAACAAAACTAAATTGTTCTGTGTATATCTGCATATATACATATAGCAAAAAGCAGAGTTAGAATTATTGGATTCATTCATTTAGGATATTTTTAATTTGGTCTTGAATATCCTCAAGAGAAAACACTGATGTAATGTTTCTTCCTAAATTAAAGCACCTTCATTGCTTCAAATATTTCAGATATAAAGGCTTTATTAATCAATATTAATGAAATATATTTATATAGGTATTGTTTGCAATGGAAATACAGATTATGAAAAGTAGGATAATTATATGCATATTTATCTTATATATGTATCTTCATAAAGTAAGGTCAACTACCTGTATGCCTTTCCTTGTTGGTCATTATGTGCATAATTTACTACTGCTCTTCTTGAAGCAATTTTGACCTAGAGCAAGATGCATCCTGTGACATAAAAGTAAACACATGCATACTCTTTATCATAGCATTTAAGATTTTTATGCTATCAATTCTCCTTTCTTTCTTAATGACTCGAACATTGATTTAGGGCTTTTCCCTTGAAAAGTTAATACTGTACTCAGTGGATTAAGGTTGCTTGTATTAAATAAAATCTTAAATTGTTGCATAATGGTTTTATACCTAACAAGGCCTATAGAATTTATATACTGTGTTGTAAACAGAGATTTGAACATTTTTATGTTATGTTCCAAATGGAAATGAACTCTACACCTACATTTTCATACTATTCATCCGTTTATAACTTAAAATGTATCTAAGTAAATTGTTGAGACAGACAAATATTTATAAAAGAGGATTTAAAGCCTTCTTGAAAAAGTGGAGCTTGGAAAATGACCTAGAAATATTTTTCATTTGTCATATCACAGTAAGGTTCATTTAAACTTAGAACTCTGTTTTTATATTAATAATGCTTTTATTCCATAGGGCTTCATTTTATCCAATTTTCTTCCTTTTATCTGCCTGTGATATAAAAACTGTACTGTTTGCTCCTGTGAAAAATTTGTTTAAAACAAATATTGGTAAATTTCACTGGGTTTTCTGCAAGCAGCACTCAGGTCTAACAAATCAATTTGGGCTTCAATCAGTAAGGAACCAGGCTTAAAAAATACAAACTGTAAAGGCTTTCAACCTGTGTTAACTCGAAATGACTCTTACCTGTGGGAATATTCTGAGCTGTTGTACATGTCTATTGATACAGCAAATTGGCTTTACTAATAACTTCAATTTACTGATAGCCTCACAGATTTGGTAAATACATAAATAACAATGATTCTAGGAATCTGATTCTGTTTACTTTAAAGGCAGTGATGAACCATAATCACAGGCCCAGTGGAGTGCATTATGGTTGTTTAATGTGTTTTGAAAAATGATACCCAAAGTACAGCCCCTAGTAGCTTCTTTCAATGTGATCCAGCTTAATACCCTCTGACTGCCCACAAACAGAAACCCAGAAAAGGGTGCTTCTCCCTCCCTGCATCAAGTGCATCACAAAATCCTTGGCGTTTCTTGGCCTTGGCAGAGTTATGAAAGTTTTGACCTAGTTATAGTTTTAGGAGGTTGATGGTTCTTGAGTGAATAAACTGGTTTTTGAATAAAAGGAAACAGTGACTCTTTCACTAAAAAAATAGTTAAGTAGCTGGTTCCACCTTTGTTGTTCCTGGATATTGGGTATATACCCAGTGTCTTCTACTTTTGCTGCCTAAGGAAATTTATACAACCTTTCTGTCCTTGTACATAAGCCCAAGTTATAAGAGAAGGGAACATTTCAAACTAATTAGTATTTTGCTAAGTCAACTTTAAAAAGACAATTGGCTTGATCTTTTCTGCAGTTGTGTGCTTTCACATGCAAGCATTATTTATAAATACACAAGAACCTTTGGATAAAGCATTAGATAAAAAAGATAAACCAAAGAGAAAGTGATAGATATAGAACAGAGGGAGGGGGGAGGGGGAGAGGCCGGGGACAGGGACGGGGAGAGACAGAGACTACACTGAGTGGATGTAAGGACAGACTCTGAAGCAGAAGTTCTGACCCAAGAATCATGGCGCTGTATCTTAGACAGACCAACAGTTTGAAAGAAGGGACACATCTGAAAGTTTGAATAGGAGCGTGCCCTTTAAATTTCCTTGCTATGCCAAAGCTTTACAGTGTTCTATATGAAATTTGAGCTTGGACAGTGGTTGAGAAAGAACCGTAGCCCACCATCCCGCCTCAGACTTCTCCACAGAATCGGAAACACCCTTGTGGGAGGGGACTAGGTACATGCAGAACATGTCAGGCTGGCTGCCAACCAGAGTTCATCCACGCTGGGCCACCGGCCTTTCGGTACTACATTAGGCTGGTGTCAGGTTTCCCAGAGAGAGGGCACTCGCTGAGGTGAACCCGGCTCTCTGTGACCTGGCAGCACCCTATTGGCTGAGACGATTGAGGATCCTCCCTAAGAAGGGCTGGAGGAAGGCTGGCTGGCTGATACTATAAGGTCCTCTTGGGAAAAGCATTGCTATGGAAAGGAGTAAACAAGAGACAGAGCACGCAACGGAACTTCCGTTAAACCAGTCCAATAGTCACATTAGAGAACACACTTCGTTAGAAAACTTATTTCCTCCTTCTCCTTTTAGATATTCCTTTAAAAAAAATATTCTTAGCAGAGTTTAAAAATGGAACTAAACAAAGTCTTTTTGTTGAACATTTTAAAGGATTTTATATTTTACATGATGTTTTAAGTTTAAAGGTGCTTAAAAATTGTGAAAGCATACTCCCAGTGCTTTCTAAAGTGTAGCACCCCTATTAAATCCGCAACAATCCGACATGTATTACTTTGTGTTCCATCCACTCTTTTCTTCTACTTTCCAGGTGTTTTCTTTGTTTCTGACACTCTTATATTTTTGTGCTTACTATCCAATGATAGGTTTTGCTTGTTGTTTTTTTACTTACTTCTCTTTTCTTTCCATGCAGCCCCATCACTCTGATCCTTCACGCCTGTAATTCCAGGTGACAGCTAGTCATCGTTAATTCAACTCTTCCTTCCTATTCGATTTATCTCTCTCCACTCAGAACCCAAATTACATTGGTACCGAACTTACTTTTATTCTCCATGGAGCTTACTTTTTTTATATTTTCTATTTCTTTATCAGCTTTTGACAGATTTTCAAATAGGACAATGATCGATCTTTTCATGCTCTAATCTTTGTGTTTTTCCATTCTATTTTTCAATCCAAACCTTCAACCTTTATTTCAACTTTCGTATTTTCATGCCCATAGCTTTGTTTTTTTTATAATAGTTTCTCTTTGCTTTGGTTTCTAATGTTGCTTTCTCATTCCTTCCAGAAGGCTATTTTTGAGCATATTTTGAGCTCTAGCTCGGAGTGATTTTTTTCTTCTGAATCCTCTGCTTCAAGTTGCTTAATTTGCTATTAATTTTTTAATAATGCTTGCATTCCCCAGAGATCTTACAAGATTTCCTGTTAGTGTATAAACTGTGAAAATCGTTAGTCAACATACTGAGATGTGGGACTTTGACCCACCTGGCAAATTAAGTAGGATGAAGTTGGAAGAGTCAGATAAACTTTTACATTGTAATGTGCATTCACCCCTTTGACTTCAGGAAACCCCGCTGTACTTCACACCAGCCTTGACCTTTACCTGGGTTAACTTCTTCCTATTAGTTAGCCTATCCTTTGGGAGAACAAGATGAAAATACCAGGGTCTAGAAATCTGGACTGCTTCTGCTGAAATACTTCTCCACCCAGCCACATCCCTGCTCCACCTAATGTTGCAAAGCCCTGGGAGTCAGGGGGTCACTAACTCATTGCTGGTCTTTGATTGATGGCAGCAGTAGCAGCCCAGATTTCTAGACCCTCTTTCACCCCTTCTCATGTCTGTGCCATCTCTAACTCCAAGATCTGAGAAGAATCAGCAGAATCTTTTTTTATGAATTTCTGTCTAGAGGTAACTTCTAAATAATAGTTCTTACCCTAGTCCCTTTAAAATTAGGGGCGCATTCTAACAGCAGTTCTTTTCGGTAATCTTAACACTACAGTCCCTATAAATGTTGGTAGCTGGTGATGAAAATGGTATTTACTAGCTTTCCCAACACTTTCTGCAGAGGGGGCTCCACAGCATGGTTGAATTTCATAAACTTCAGGGAGATATTGCCAAGGATTTACATTTTCAGGTCTGCAATGAGCAAAAGAGTATTCAGTTTTAAAATCTGTCTCAGGTGATTCTCATTTTCTTGGTCCATGGCCCATATTCAAAAATAATTGCAAAAAGCAATCTCAACTCAGTGAATAAAACACTGAAGAACCAAAGGATATATGTTAAGGAACTTCCCATCGTCCTTCAGGGAAACGAGTTCTCTTCTTAAGAAATTGTGCGTTCCTTCGGCAAAGAGAAATAACATTTTTCAGCATGCTGCTTCACAAAGGAATTGCTTAGACTGAGTTTAATGTCAAATATACTATGTAGATGACTGCACCCCTTACAATCTGTGATGTGAATCTCATAAAATTTTTTATAAATTCTATCTAAATTTGTTATTATATTCCAAGAAATACTAGGCTTCATCTCAGGTAAATTTTTGTTCTCTGGTTCTAAAGTTTTCTTCTTTCTCATAATGTGGGTGCTCTGGCTTAGTTCTAGGGTTAATACTTAACTAACATTTAGCATGATGCCCAAAATAACAGATACATTTTGAAATCCTATTCACATATCTAATAGTCTACCCACTTTACCTAAGTTTTTCTCTTTGCTCTGACCAATTTCTCTGGATCAGAATCTTCCTTTAAATTGCAGGAAGGCAAGCCCTCATTTTATAAATATTACTAGGATCACTGATGTTGTACAAAACATTTTCTAGGGGTTAAAGTGTTTTCTGATTATTGTCCAGGGTACAAAGATTTATAAGCTCCATTGTGTTTTATTTTCTTTAATGAATGCCAGAATATAAGAGAGAATTAAATTTTCAAAATTAAAATAAGTAATTGCAAAATAAAATATGGGCTTTGCATTTTTCTAGAAATACTTTTAAAGCAAAGCTTGCAAAATGTAACTTAGGTTTTACCAATCTACTATTCATATGAACTGACTATTTTGGTTTCATCTAATCACATAGTATTAGAAGACTGTTTCTTAAATTATTACTGGAAATAATGGAGCAATGTGGAAGGACTATTTTGCATAACACACACACACTCACACACACACACACACACACACACACACGTACATACATGAATAATTACGATCCACACTTTAAATTTGAATTCTCTCAAGTCCGTTAGTTATCACAGTGCATTTCTACTTTGTGTTCTCTTAGCCAGCACTTATTAGTGTTTCCAGTCCCTCGGACACAGTCCGCTTCTCAGGAGTTTTACCTCTCCTGTAGTCTCTTGATGAGCGAATCAACACCTTGTGAAAATCAGCACATTTTCTACTCCTCTTGCGTTTTGTATCACAGGCCCTGGCATCGCGGGTCCACGTGCTGTCAGACCTAAAAAACCCATTAGTGCAGAGATTCCAGCAATTCTTTCAGAGTCAAAGCCACAAAACTCCTACTCACAAGCACACCTCCTTTTATTGCTTGCCAGTGTTTCTTTTCCAAAGATAATTAGGTATATGCTAGCCTTTCTAATCTTAGTGTTATAATATCTTCATTTAATCTCTATACAATTCATCGTGCACATTTTTAAAAGTTTAATTCTATTATCTAACTGAATAGATATCTTTGTAGACAAAGGTGACTCATTAACAAGTAGAGAGAATAGAATTCAGTGTATTAAGAGGTTCACTTGAATGTTAAACCACAGTTCCGTCTTTTGTTTAGTAATTATTACAATGAAACAAAACTTTATATATTTTCCCAGAGGCTTTCTGGATATTATAAAAGAATAGATAAATACATTTAAATGCAAACTAAGTCTGTACTCATGGGTTTTCTAATGTCATCATCATCAAAGTCTAAAGGCTTCACACAGTTTCATTTTTTTAAAATGCAGTAAGATAATCAAAAACTCATCTCATTTCATACTTAGTGATAACATACACCCTTGAAATACATTATGATTTCAACTGTTTTGAAATCATCCTTAATGTTTCACACACATGGACTGATTACAAGAATATGTTCTTTTTTGTAAACAATTTTTCAGATTTTTTTATATATATGAAATACAAAGATTTTTAAACCATACAGCCCTTGTACTCCTTAGGAATATTAAAGTTATATGAAGAATACTTTCCCCTCTGAAAATACAATAATCTGCTCCAAGCTCTGTACTTCCCTCAGTCATGTTTTTGCTCATAATGCTATCACGATGTCATTTTTTAGTGATACTGTGCACATTTTATTTACTACACCAATAAGTGAATCCTCTCCATATAAGTTAAAATATAAGGGAAAGAAAGACATGTGAAATACCTGTACATTGTAATATTTTAGCTATACTTTAACAGATTTTTGTAACTTACTGTTAATTTATATTGAAATAATGTTTGTTTAGTTCCTTCATGGCTTACTGTGTACAAAATGCTATAAAATATGCATATCACATATCTTGTTATTTTATGTTATTTTACTTATTTATTTATTTAGGTACCCAGAATTGAACTCACAGCCTCCTCGTGCTTGCAAGGCAGGTTCTGTGCTGCTGAGCTATATCCCCGAACCACATGTTTCACTTCTTTCTGGATGATTATTGTGAGAAAATCTTGTCTAACTTCTAACATCATTCATTTCTTTCCTTCAACAAAGTATATTGGCTATGTTCTTCTGAAACACGCTACATGTGAGATTAAAAGGTTAAGTCTGAGACAGTACAGCAGGGGTAATAATAATAACAGCTCTGCTTTGTTGAGTAGACAGTGTGTATTTAGATGTCTGCAGTGATATGGTGTTCACAGCATAGAAATGTGATGCAGACCTCTCATTTCCATCTCCCTCTTTCCACTCCCTGCTACCTAATGATATATATATATATAAAATTTACTTCACTGAATAATAGAATAATAGCATTTTGAGTAAGTCTTGATAATGTGCTTGCTTTCATTACAAAGTTATAAAAACATCGTGATTTTCTCTGTAACGTTCCAAATAGTGACGATAATAATTTAGTACTAATATATTTCAATATCCTCTATAATTTGGTCAGCATTCTAAAATGCTGTTATATCCTTCCTATACATTTTATTTTACCTCTATTATACGAATTACTCATCTCATTCACTACATGTGTTGGTACTTTCTCCCAAACAATATCACATTTCTCTTTCTGAGATTTTACGTCTTTCTATACTTTTGACAAAGCAAAACATACAATAGGAAAACACGAATAAATTACCCATCCCAGCGGAATTTATAACCGAGTGGGAAGACCCTTCACTTTGCCTCCTCACGTAGGCGCGCAGCTCCTCCGGGTAGCGGGCCTCAGTGGTAGTGAAAAGGATGTTGGCTCTGGCGTGTTCTCGAAGAAGAAGGTGCTCTTGGCACGTGCCGCAGCTCTGCGGGGTAAACTTGTGACCAGGAAAGTGATAGAATCCTGCAGCGGCAGGCCCCTCTGGTCACCTCTCAACAGTATTTCATGTAAATAAATGTACTATTCATGGCAAGAATATAAAAAGAGAGAGCTACTAAATACCTCTGTGCCACACATCTTCCGCTCCCATTATTTGTAAGTAGCGGATGGGGCAGAAGACGTGAAGCGTCCTCAGTTAATGTGATGCTGTTTCGAAATAGCTGGATTCTGTCTATGAATACTAAAATTAAGTGATTCTGCTTCCAGGATTCATGCAGCAGAAATAAAATTGATCTTACATAAGATCACATGTCAGAAACTTGGAGTCCTTCTGCTTACCACCGTCCTGCAGGCCCCTCTATTCCCGTGTTTATCCTCACACCCTGCACACAGCGCTGTGTCCTCACAGGTGGACCTCTTGATGCTGACACCAAACCCAGTTCCCCGGCCACCTGCAGTGAGCGGGGCTCAGGCCTGCAGTCTCCTGCGTGACTATGCTCACGCTTCCTCTCTTCCTCTCCCTATCTTTCCTGGTGCTTTGGCAAAGATTCCCTAGAACACCCCCTCCAAAACCCACCTGGAAATTGACTTGCACTTGGGATGGTACTGACAAGGGGGTCTTTAAGGGGAGATTAGGTCCTCAGGGCTCAGCACCAGTGACCTGGGAGTGGTGTAGGCATAACAGCAGGGCCGGCTGTCCTTCTCCGTGCCCCTCCCCTGCTGGCCCTCCTGCCAGGGGATGCTATCCAGCACGGCACGCCCTCGAGGGGCGGTTCTCCCTGCGCACTGGAGCTGTGCTCTTGAACACTTCAGCCTCCAGGCTGTGGCTGAGTAAGTGTCCACTGTGTGTGAGTCACCCCACCCGTGACGCCCCTGCTGTACCAGGAAACAGACCAGGCCTCGGACGGTCCGTGCCCAGCGCTCTCACAGGAGGCGGGGAGGGGGACAGTTATTCCTTCTCATCCCTCCTCATCTCCTGGACACTTCCCTGCCTCCCTCGCTCCCGCCCGGAAGGGAAGTCTAGGCAAGGGTACTCCTAGCAGACGACTGGGTCGGAGTGCTGAGGCCCCTGGATACCTCTTGTTTCTTCTCTGCTTTACGTTTTGGGACTAGCTTTATTTGGTTTCCTGGCCAGACAGCTGTGCACATCCGTGGAAGTAATCCCACTTGAAATTCTTTTTTCTTGAAAAGATGTTTGATTCACCTACGCTTTTGCATCGAGCCCTCGCGTTTTTGCTGAGTCGCACACGCAGTGGGCAGTGGGCCCGTTCCCCTGAGTGTTTTCAGCAGGTAGAAAAACATGGTCGGTAAGGGAAGAAGTCAAAGTTTGGAATAAAAGGAATGGCGAGCGAAGTGAAAAATTGGGAGAATCCTGCTGATTCGGGTCGTTCTATTTTAGATCTAAAATGTCCACGTAAAGCCCTGCGTGTTTGGAAGGTGACTGGGCGACGCAGCGGTCCTTCCTCTGCAGCGGATTCATTCAGTCACCAACCTGTAGCTAGCCGTGCTCGTGGGAAGAGGGGCCAGGGTGGAGGCGGTCACGGGGACCTCTCTGGAGGGGGGTGTGCCTGTCCAGCTCTTCCCTTCTCTCCGATTCCCGGATGCCAAGGTAAATGGCGTGTCCTCCCCCCTGTCCCTCCCTGGAGCCAGGGCTGTGTAGACAGGAACCCTGAGCCGACATAAACCTCTCCACCTTCAGGCTCTGGGTGTCGGATATTTTGTTCCAATGATAGGACAGTGACGACGACATGGAACATTTCTCAATGAGAAAGTACAATTTTTATGACTCCCTGATGGTGTTTTGTTTTGTTTTGTTTTGTACTAGAAATTGAACTCAGGACCTCACACTTGCCAGGCAGGCACAGTGCCACTGAGCTATATTGCTGGCCCAATTGTATGATTTCTTAATGAGTAGAAAATCATGGTACTTATCTCCACTACAAACTGGACAAACAGGCTTTTCTCTCTTAAGAATTAGAGGTGATTTTAAAAAAATGAAAATGAAGGATGTTCTTCACACAAACACTCTAGCACTGTCTCCATCTAAATGGCTCAGAAAAGTTCAGACTAACAGAGTTGTAAAACCCAGCATTCCAAAAATGGTCAGTCAAAAATCACAAAATATATTTTAAAGGGGTTGTTAAAGTACGACTTCTATTTATGTTTAAAAATGAACCTATATCCTTAAACTATGCAGGCCGTTTTACGGAGATACTCTCTGTAGGTTTTTGAAACCAAAGCAAGGTAATAAAACACACTTTTCTGCATTCAAACTTTGTAAATGAAGACGCTGTACCCTACAGCAGAATTTACTATTGAGCCAAATATCATCATATTCTATAAATGAACCATATTATTAGTTCTAAAGATAACAATAAAGCCACAACTGAACTCGAGAGCTGAAAAAGAATAGTTGAGAAAAGCCCATCGAAGGCACTTGCTAACTTGGTGTGATTTTTGTGAGAGATACAGGCAGCACAGCAGGCTTTATTAATCAGTGTCAGTTCCTACTGAAGGGAGGGCACATTCTTTTTCATGTGATTAAAGAATCAAACAATCCTTCAGAATGTAAATATTTTGAAATTGAAGATTACTTACAAGATATGGTAGTTTTGAATTTCTGAATTTGTTTTTTATGGTTGTGTAAGAAATCACTACAACTTTAGAATCCTCCAATGTGCATGATAATAGTTTCTGTAGTACCGATTTTAATCATGGTTCCAGTAAGTGTGTGTGCATGTGTGTGTGTGCTTGTGTGTACGTTTAGCTTGTTGGCAGATTTCCAAATGTGCAGTATACAGTATCCTCACAGCAAGCAGACATCTAGGGCGCAGTCACTTTGCATAATCAAACTTGTGTAATCATGGATTGGTGAATCCCTAATTTCTCTACTTTTTTTCTTCTGGCAATCACGATTCCATTTTTTGCTTCTATTGATTTGATCATTGTAGGCAAATTTTCTACTCTGGTTCTCACGAGGCAAAACTAAGGAGTCATTCAGACTGTATTCTCCTTTGCAAGAAGTACTGGAGAAAAAAAGCTCCTTGAAGTTCATCCCATTAACAGAATCTATCTCCTTGTGTTGGTGGAACAGACAACCGGCCTTCTGACTAGTCATTGGATGAATGGTCTTGGGACCTTCTATAGCTATTACTCTGCAATGTGATGCTCTTCACAGACAGCTTACAATATTGCAAGTTGCTTTTACAAGACCAGAAAGCAGCATCTGTAATGTATTCTAGATATGCACAGATGGAACTAACACTGCTACCTTCACCATACAGTGTCACCAAACTGAGGCATGGTATATCTACTGCCTTTACTATAAATCTATCAGCTCAAATCAAATGCAGCCAAAAAAGAGGGAAAAAAGTAGAAAATTACACAGACTGTCCATTCCTCGTGGCTGTATTGTGGCGTTTTTGTCTCACTCACCTAATATTACATTAACCTGTTTCCCTAACATGGTAAGAAACTACACAGAATGTGATAGAATAAATCAGATTTTCTTCAACAAAAAATTGTCACATCCATTAACTTTCAACTACCTCAATACCCTCCAATTAACAAAAGACCCACAATGCATTTTCATCAAACTGTTTTGGTGCTGGGGTTTGCGTGTAGAACAATTCTATTTTTGTTAAATTTTAAATATATTTAAATATATTTTCTTTTATTCTTTGAGAGAGAATAAGCTGGAAGCATTCCCTGGTATTTTTATTTCCTGGAAAAAGTAAAAGCACATTTTTATTAACCTTTGAAATAATTGAGAAGTATGGATGCTGACATTTTAAACACTTTCAAAGTTAAAATAATCCCTTGTCATTTGTTCATAAAGTCAGGTCATAAATAAAATACAAAACGTTGTGCTTGGAAATGAAAACATATCAAGATTGGCTTATGCGGATCATAGCACATTCTCTGAATAATACTGTTTACTTCATATTATCAATTTCTCACTGGTTTCACTTTATTTCACTGGGAAACTCTCAGTAAAATTAATCAGGTGCCATATTTCTTTGCTCTGGCATTCTTCATTCATGATTTTCTTTTCCACTTCTGCCTTTTTTGCTTCACTACACAGTTTGCTTTAGGCATTTCCACTCCTGGAATTCTGGTGCAGTCTTGTCCTTCATTAGTCATTCTCTAGACTAAGGCATTGTACACCCTGGGTCTCAGCATTTATATTAACTGCTCTTTTTAGTTGGTGTTTATTTCAATCTCAATAGTCTTATGAGGCACAGAGGTGAGAAAGAGAACAGGAAAAGTGATAGCTCTTTGCTTCAACTAGCAACACATAGCAGAGATTCAAGATAATTGAAACAGACAGACACAATAAAGCAATTAAATTTTTATTTCTTTTTTAAATTTAGCTTCTGGCACTCAGCTAATACAAATTCACAAATAGACGAGGTAGGATGGAGCCAGGGATAAAGAAGATTGAGAAAACTTGACAACAATAAAAAAATCTAATTTTATTTTATTTGACTTTCAACCAAGAGACCAAGTGTTGAAATCAAAACAAACCCTCAGGCTTGAACATACCAGCAGCCAATGTACTCAACAAAGCAGCAACTTGCAGTATTACATTGGATAAACAGCTTCTTGCCTAACAGAGAAAATAAAGCAGAAATTCAAAATGAATTCTGTCTATGTTTGGATTACAAATTTTGATAGTATATAAAGAAAAACAACAAATAACTAAATCTAATCTAACACATAGAGAAATAGAAAAAATGAGATATTTTGTTTGTGGGGGTAAATCACAAGTATATTATGAAGTCTATACAAATTTTGGAATACTAATACACTGTATGAACAGAGATCATGCCTCCTATAATTAATTTAACCATGAAATTACATAGAAGTACATTAGATAATATTTGGCAATAACTGTTAACATTCTACTTTAAAAAAAATTGTTAGCCAGCAAGCATTATTCCACACATTTTTTCATTAATGTTCTCACAGTATCATTCCACAATTTTTATTTGCATAAATCCACAATAGTTACTGTTTTGAACATCCTATAGAATTTCTGTATTCAGTGTTTCTACTCTTATTTATGAGGACTGTTAGATTCATGTCTTTTGGTCTATGAAATTAAGAGAAAGTTATGCAATGAAAAAAGAAAGCATACTGAGTTCGTGGCTTTATATGACTATTCTTCCAAAGTTTAAGATATTAAAATGAATGAAATAAAAATACAAAAGCAATGAAGTGCATCAACTGTTAAATGCAGACAAATTTCCTATTTCAGAAAGAAATGAGAACCAATTAACATCTCCAATTTAATATATTCCAACCGGATGTTATGGTCTCCTCTTCTGTACTGTGATCCTCCCTTAACGTTCCCAGTCACAGTTAATGGCATTTCCATTTCTCACGAGGTTCAAAGCAAATATACGAGTGTCATTATTCTGCCATTCTCCACCAGACTTTATTGTTTGGCAGCACTGGAGACTGAGCCCAGGATCTTGTGAATGGCAGCCAGTGCCATCGCCCTCTGCTCCATGTCTGGGACTCAGTTGTTTGTGTCTCAAGTGGTCTGCTTCTCACTACACTGCTAGTTGTGTCATTTGCTAATGCCTTGAGACTTCACAAGAAAATAATACATTTTTCAACATATACTCTCAACTTCTTCAGACCTTCTTCAGTAGAGTAAAAAGGCTAAATTTTAAAATTCTTAGTCGATCTTATTATTCATGGGTATGAAAGTTTTTTCTTGGGCTGGGTTTATGGTCCAGTGTTACAGTACTTGCCTACCTTGTTTAAGGTTCTGGATTTAGTCCTCAGTACTAAGAAAAAAATGCCTTTTAATGGTTTCAAAATAAAGCAAGGATCCTATGCAGAAACCTAACCATGCATAACAGCTTTCTACATATTCCTTTTTCTAGAATAGGCCCCTGTTATTTCACACCTGGATTTATTGCCCTACTTCAGCAATTTTACGAAGTTTGAAATTTATTTTCTCTTCAATGGTGTAAACTGACTTTTCAAAAATGCTGCAAATACCTTTCAGTGAAAGAAAATGAGTTGTGGTTTCAGAACATATTTACGGTGCAATGCTGTTCCAACAGGTCTGTTCAATAAGACACCACTGTGCTGCCTCTGCTGTGGGCAGGAAACCAGATCCTCCCCACTGGAGTCTTGTTTCAAGAGTCACACATTGACAAAAGCAACGCAGGGAAAGTGGCCTTTCTTAATACTCAGCAATTTCTATATGCAGCCACAGAACTTAGCACAGTATGTGTTTGAATCTAATTTGCTTCTTTTCTTATTCATACATAAACTGTATGGTTTCTAAATTGGTTTAATGGAAGCAATTATCAGAACAATATTCACTGGAAGTGCTGTGTGTGAGGAAAATCCATACAAAATAGAGCATGCATTTTCTAGATAGAGTGGTATAATCATTTCAGCTTACGAAGAAAGCAGATCAGCACTCTGATGGAAGAATGTCCTTATTAATCCATCTTGAATTAAATGCATTCTACCAGGATCTAAATTCCTTTGAGGACTGCTGGGACTTTCTTTTGCTCAGTGCTAAATTCCCATTGCCACAAACAAGCAAATATTTGCCTATCATTTTATGTACATGTGCCAGTTTATTATGCTCATAGCTTTTCTTTTTGGTACCAGGAAAATCTTTTAAATCACTGACATCTAGATTTAGAGATTTATAAGTCAGTAATATTGCAAGAGCAAACAGAAACACCTAAATGACACCCAGGATTTTGGAAGCAGATTAATTAATGTCAATGGGCACTGATCAGGATCATTCACAGAATATAATGCCCTGATCTCTGGTGCTCTAGGCCTATATGAGATAGGCAAGCAGGAAGTACAGAGGCAGAATGTCTTGTCAATTGGCGATTGGTTCACACAATGTGCATCATAGTGACCAGCTGTGCATCACAGTGACCAGCCATTTCTAAGAGACAGAAGCAACTTGAACTGCAACAGGAACTACTTATTACAGGTAATAAGTATACTGATGGGGTGGGCACATTTTTTGTTACACTTCCTCCCTTTTTTAGTTACCCCAGTATATCTTTGCTGGGCATATTACATGAGATATTCTGAGACAAAGCCCAACTAGAACTAGAAACGTTAGGGTTGTTAGTGATCCTAGGATGGGCCCTAGACAAGTGTCTTAGTTACTTTTCACTCATTGCAGAGACAGAATACCTGACGCCCAAAATTAGGGAAGGAAAAGTTTATTTCTTACAGATTCTCAGGAGTTTCAGTCCATACTTAGTTGACTCCAAGGCAAACAGCAAGGCAAAACTGCGAGAGAGTGGGAGAGAGAGGAAGCAAGAAAGAGGAAGACCCACCTCACTTACACTGTATCTCAGCTCCACCCCTGGGCGGGGACAGCACTCACATCACCAATCCCAGTGCTAGACAACAAACCAATCACAAATGCCAGACTCAGCCCTGTCCAAATTATTAGCCCTTGGAGGAACACAGGATCATCTAATACACCAAGCTCCCCAAAACTGTCTTAATACAGAATTTTCCCCCAAGTTGTTTTTGGTAAGAGACATAATTTGGACCTATCTGTTCTATAACATTAGTCTGGCAAGGTAGTGAGGAAGTTAATCTGATCTAGGAGAGTGTCCAGTGTGTCTTGGGTGCTCATCAAAACTTGGCCAAGTGTTTGATTGATTATTCTATTATTTTGAGGCAAAAAACACAGCTAGCAGGGGGCAGGGAAGCAAGGACTGAGGTAAGCAGTCTGAAAATGCACAAATATCCAGGGGAACAGGTATGGAGCAATAAGAGTCCAAAAAGCGTGTATGGGTCAGGAACCACAGAGTGCAAAGTAATGACTGCATTGTTGACAGCGTGGAAATCTTGCCCAAGGAGATTAACAGTCTATCAGGCTGATGTGTGACTGGATACCTCTTTGTGCTTCCCCTGACATCTGATAGCAACAGGGGTTGTGATAAGGCAGCATGGTTGATGACCAGGCCCAGAGGCATATCCTTAGTTCAGACCTGTAGGAGGAGGGTTTTCAGAACTCCAGAATTTTGGTTATCTATCTCAGGATGATACAAGCATTATTTTTCTCCAAAGGAATAGTCAGATTTGAAAGTACAGGGCTAAATTAGAGAGAGGCTGATTGGTTTGGTGCAAAGGAAATGGTTGCTTCTAACTTGAAGAGGAGGTCTCTTCCCAGAATCAGTATGGGGACTGACTTATAAAGGAATTTATGTTTTGTGAGATATCCTCCCAGGATATAAGTTCATGCCTCATAGAAGCAGTGAGAAGCAAAAGTCTCAGTTGCCATGGTGATAGTAACTATTCGATAGAGGGAACTTTTGAAGTCATAGAGTTCTGTTCCATTGTCTACCAGGAATGCCACAGATTTGACCCTGACTTTTGCAATGACCACGTGTTTGTAGGGGTCAAATTTAATAGAACTCAGTTCTGTCTATTCAAACCTAAGAGGACACAACTCATTTGTTAGGGCTGACAGTCCAATTTTTCCTTAGCTGAAATGTGGAACTCAGTAGGAATTGTTGACAGTCATCTCAGGTGGGCATTAGATGACATCCTTTGACCAGGAGAGGTGTGTAAGAAGAAGGGTCTTGAGGGAGGACCTCTGTGACCAAATGCAGGCATTAATTAGCTGGAACCAGTTGAACTGGCTGGAAGTAGACAAATTGGGAGCAGGGAATGAAGCTATAGGTGTTGGCAAAAATTGCAGCAGTTAGCCAGGCATGGTGGTGCACCCCTTTAATCCCAGCACTCAGGAGGCTGAGACAGGAGGATCACTGTGAGTTCAAGACCAGCCTGGGCTACAAAATGAGTTCAAGGCCACCTGAACTGCATAGTGAGACCCTGTCTCAAAAAATAGCACTGGGAATTAGTTCAGTGGTGTAAGCACCTGCCTGGCAGGCACGAGGTTGTAAGTTCAATCCCCAGTACCAAACAAAACAAAACAAAACAAAACAAATTGCAGCAGTGAATGAGTGTGCCAAGGTGGAATTCTCAGGAAGAATGAGATGGACCTCTTTTTTCCTTTAGTTTTTTTCTTCTTTGAGATGCAGGGAGTGATTTGGTTTCACTTTTAGCTCTAATAAACCCCTTTCCCTGTAGTCAGGCACTGCGGGTTTTAACTGATTATTTCCTAGTCTATCTCCCTATAGTGTATGTTGTGTACCCGTGAATGATGGTGCAATAGACAAAGGGTTTGTGTCCCTCGGAGAGAGACCATTCAGATGCCCGTCAGGCCACACTCCCCAGGTGCAAGGCCTCCATTTGCCATATGTTAATTGCCATGGAACTGCAGGTGAGGACCCAGGCAGCCTCTGCAATCAGTGCCTCCCAGTTTTGGTGCACAGACAGAGCAGCCTATTATTTACTCTGTTCCACTCACACATTCATTCAGCAGGCACTCAGGGATTAAACATTCCAACCCCACTTTGCTTGAGGGTGGTTTTAATTAACAAGCATTGATCAAGCTCTTCTGCTTGAACCAAGTAAGACTGACTGAATAACTGGGGTGTCCCTGGGGGTCTCACTGGTATCAGGCAGGCAGGCAAACAGACAGACTGATAGACTGTGTCCTCCTTCTATTGGGGTTCCATGTGAGTAACTCAGTAGGGAGCCAGGAATTCTCCTCTAGTCTTCCAAGGGGACTTAAGAAATCTTGGTAGCACACCTTCCCATCAAGACCTGGAGAGGTCCCTGCTACATCTGCGAGGGTCATGACCAGTAACCAAAGAGGTCAGCATGATCAGTCTTCCTAGCCAGTGCACCAGATGCAATGGTAAGCAGAAACACAGAAATGGCATCCAGGATCTGGAGGCAGATTTATTTACATAGGTGGGCACTGGTCAGGATCATTCCCAGAATATCAGGCTCTGATCTTTGGTGGTCTAGGGCTTATATGATATAAGCAAGGAGGAAGTACAGAGGAAGAATGGCTTGTCCATTGGGGATTGATTTATACAATGTGCATCACAGTGCCCAGCCTTTTCTGTGAGACAGAAGCAACCAGAAGTAGAACAGGAACTATCACCTGGGCAACTAAGAAAATGCACAGTGGCTAGGGTGTGGGGGTGAAGCTTCTGTGGTAATATATGTGATTCATTCTTTGTCTGGCATCCCTACACAAAATGCTGATAAATATTTAAACTATATCACAATGGTTATTCCTTTTCATAAATCAAATACCAGTTTGTAAACATAATGTTAGAATTTATTATTGACCCAGTGATTCTAAAGCCATGAAGAACAAACAATCTGCAGCAAATGGCTGCTAACATCCAGTGACCTGCTCTCGGCACCTTCATGCTTCTTGGTAACTATTGAGTGATTTCTTAGGAGGAGGAAACTTTTTTCCTGAGTTTCACTTCTGTTCATTGTAGGTTCCTCATCCTAAAATATGGAACTTTTTTCCCTTTCTTTCTTTTCATACCACTTGCCTCTCTTTAAATTTTTATTTCGTATCCCATATTTGCTATAGTAGAATGATTACACTAAATGTTTGTTCTAGAGTTGTAAGAAGAAAGATGATTATGGTGCTTATGAAGTATTAAACATAAGTGGAGTGTCACTGAGAAATAAAAGACCTCCATATATCTGTTATGTAATTTCAGATATGAAGTGTAGGAATGGAGGGTAAGAAGGTTAATAGAATATGCACTAATTTAACATAGGCAGAAAGATATGCACATGTAATGCTACTCACTGATTTCTCTTCTGTTCGATCACAAGATTATAATTCCAGCCAATGCTCTTTAGTGTTACCACATTTTGTGTCAGATTCCACACATTCTCAAATTGAAGTAACTACTCACAAAATTAAGTTGCATAAACCTAAAATGAAAAGGAAAATAAATATTTTCTCTGAAGTATTATCCAGGCAAATGCAGAAAATTCAGAAGCTTGACAGAAATGAATATTTTAGTATGAACTTTATTAGAAATGTAAGAACTTGAAGCTAGTTTTGAAAAGTCCTGTAAGTTCCAAAAGAACTTGTTAAAATAATCCAGAGTAAAAACGTAAAGATGAAAAAGTAATCTAAAGTGCCCCTTGGATGTCTCCATTGGCTGAAAAATGTATAGTGAAGGCTGAAAATACTTCCACTCATATCAGAACTGTAGTTTTTTTAAAAACATATGGAACTTTGAAACTAGAGTAGGACCTCCCTGTGGGCCTTTGTAAGTGGCCTAAGAATGTGTTTCAGTGTTGTATTCCTTTCAAGGGATTACCTTGGAAACATGGCTCACTGGCTGGCTTGGGAAGATTTTAGCAGTGGTAAGCAGTAGAAAACTTGAAAATCACCAAGTAATTAATTTCTCAACAAAAATTAAATAGAATATAATGAAATGAAACTAATTTTTAAAATTGAATATAAAGGCATTGTTCTTTCCTTATATTTCCACACAAGCTATTAAATGATATTTTGAGATACAATCTAAGTTTTAATACCTATTTTTCTGTTGTTATCAAGCATCTACCTGGACCAGTGATTTCTAGAAAGAGGCAGTATTTTTCTCTTATTTTATAAGAAAATAAAGCAAAAGTGTTAAACCCATCATATTAAGATGGTCCATGCATACCTGTGTTTATTTCAGCATAATTTCTAATAGCTAGATCTTGGAAACACCACATATGTTCATCAACAGATGAATGGGTAAGGCAAATAGGGTATTGCTCATGAAGGAATAATATACTGCCATAGAGAAAGATAAATTTAAGTCATCCTTAAGAAAATGGATGCAACCATAATGTTAAGTGAAATAAGTCAGACACACATCTCAAATTCTTTTTGGTTGTTTATTTTCTGGACAAGAAATAACTAATCGTGTTTGTTTATGTATATTATGTGTAGTTTGTATACCATCTATTATATTGTTTTGTTAGTAATACACTGGCAATTGTATGTCTTGTGATATCTTAGTCATAACACCCAACACTCAGCAGAATACAGGAGAATAAGTGCATTTTGGCTCAGATTTTTGACCTCACTCGGCAGCTCCACAATAAGAATGCCTGGCAAAAGGTCAGATGGAGCAGAACTGCTGACTTCTGGGTGATCTGAAAGTTGAGAGCCCAGGGAGGGGGCACGGAGGGACACACACCCCGCCAGGCCAGCCTCCAGCACCCACTCCTAACTGACACTCAGCTACAGCACCCCATGATTCAATCACTTTCCCAAAATCTCCACCTATGAGCAAGTGGGGATCTTGGGGACATTTCGATATAAACATATGATCTGCAGTACTAGATGTTAACTCCCTCAGAGCAGCAGTTTTATCTTCCTTTTCACAACTGAAGGGGTATTTTCCTCCTAATAATGTTTCCTGATTAAATATTCTGACCACATAGACAGATCATAACATGATTTTGATTAAATTCTAAAAATACATAGCAATATGACCAGATGCTGTGATTAAAGTCTCTAATTGAATGATTATCATCCGAAAAACTTCTAACCAATCTTAGTACATAAGTGTTACCTTCAGTTATTTTTTTATTTACCCTTGGAATGCATGTAAAAAGATGACATTCTGAAATTTAAGGCTTATTATTAGGAAAGTCATTAAAATTCACATAGTATTTCTCCTGAAATAGTGTATTTATTGTTAGAAGGATTCTTTTATGTAGTTAAACTGAATCATGATCATTAACATTTACTCAAAATTATTCCCCTAGAGCAAGTTACTTTCCGCACTTTTTCTTTTGTCATTTATGACTTGAAAATGATTTTACATTGTGAAATAAATGTTGTGCTTAGTAATGTTTTTAATTATATGTCAAAGTGTTATGCTCTTTTGCATAATGTGTTATACACAAGTCTTTTATTGATTAAAGTTGTTGCACAAATGTTTTCAGTTCTATGAAGTATAATTGCATTTTCTATATGACAAAAATAAATTTGATAATCTTTCATAAAGCAAAAACGTTATCTTTTTCAATTGTTTTAAAATAATTTCAATATGAATAAAGAAAACAGTCCTTGACCAATATTTTATAGATGTATCATATTATATTTAAATTTATCATTCATATTGCTAACATTTATTTAGTACACATCTCGAAACACATGTTAAATTATGTTGCATTCTAAATGATCAAATTTTCCACAAATTCTGTGTTATAGTTTATTGGTTACAGGCCTCTAGAAGAACAAAATCAACAGAAAACAGGCAAAGAATTTAACTAGACTTTGGGCAGGAAAGGGGGCCATCCATGGTGCTGTGGTTAGAGAACCCTGCAGACTGACTTCCTCCTCCTTCCCTTTCAATTGGTCATGGAATCAAGCTTATTGGATGATGCCTCACAGGCAGGGTGGGTGTCTCCTCCTCAGTTGGCTGGCCTGCATGCCAATCGTTTTTGAACACACCCACAGCCACACCCGGAAGTGCACCTTACCAAGCGGCATGGCCTTTCATAATTGAAACTGACAATTACAATTAAAGTTTGCAATTGGTTTTGTTAGCAATAGAATATTTCAAGTGTTGTTCATTTATACCTTATACTTCAGTGTAATGCGTTCAAAGTTACAAATATGAGCTTAGAATTACAACTAAAATTTAAAAATTAGAAATTTTAAGAGGTAAAATTTTCTTAGAAGTTACTTAATTTGTCAAATAAAATACAATGGGTCCCCCCAAAAAAGAATTCATGGGAGTTCTTAGAGCACCCGAGAACTATGAAAAACTGCAACTTTGAGTTATGGTCAGAAAAATGCCTATAAATACCTGCTTTTTGTAGTTTAAATCCTAAATATGCTGTATCTCTCACAGTTACATAATGTAATTTAATAAAATACTGTATTAATAAAGCCTTAGAAGCTGTAGGGCATTTTGCCAGCATCTTAAGGATCTTAGTACTTTAAGAACAAAACCGAGACCACTGGAGGTAGCGACCTGTTTTAATGCAGGCAAGCTGGTGCATCTGCACATGCGCTACAGGGCAGTAGCCAATCAGCAGCGAGGAGTACAGAACACTGCTTTCAGATTGGCTACTCGCAAACCTCCTGCCAAAAAAGCAATTGCGAAGGATATTTGCATTTTCCAAGAAACTACAGGAATTTCCATGAACAATTATTAGTTAGGTTCTAAGGAAAAATCTACTAGTGACTAAGGTTGCAAATTCTGAACCTCAAGTGTACACTGTATAGGATAAGTTAAAATGCAAAAATACAAATTAAGAATATATAAATTTATGTGAAAACTGTTGATTCATCTTAATATACAGTTTTTATAATTCATAAATTATAATCCAAGCACCTTTATGTTCACTTTTATTAAGAAATAAATTACTCTAAAATATTATAAAAGCACACACATAGAATTGCATAAGATGGGTTAAATAAAAATGTTAAAATTTATTTCAAGCTGGGCATGGTGGCACATGCCTTTAATCCCAGCACTTGGGAGGCTGAGGCAGGAGGATCCTTGTGAGTTTGAGACCAGCCTGGACTATGAAGTGAGTTCAAGGCCAACCTAAACTGCATAATGAGACTCTGTCTCAAAAAGTAGGACTGGGGATTTAGCTCAGTGGCTTGAGCATCTGCCTGGCAGGTGAGAAGTTGTGAGTTCGATCCCTGATACCAAAAAAAAAAAAAAAAAATAAAGAAAGAAAAAAAATTATTTCAATAAAATACATTTGAGAGAATTTTTAAATTTGTTTGGAAAGGGGTAAGGTATATATAAGAAACTACTAGCCCACTCATTAGATTCTTTTTCTGTGTTGGATACAATATAAATAATTATCTTTCCTTTTTCATATGCAAGATATTTTCACATTTTTACCATTTGACATCATATTTTAAAGTTAGGTTTCCAGTAAACTTATTTTGTACTCATACATTGTTTGTTTGAGTGTATATTCATTGATTTCTCCTTTGCTAGCTTTTGTTTTTAATTATGAAAATAAGTTCGATTTTATGGCACACTTGTTACTTATGTAGAAAGGCAAATTTTTTATTAAATTATACTGATGTTGACAAGTAAACTGATGGATAGGAATGTTTTAAAATTTTCCATTTTTAAAAATAATCGTTTTTACTTAACACTTGGTATTTTCAAATTTGTAATTTTTTCTATGTTGCCTTTGAGTTGTAGTTTTGAATTCCAAAAATTGTTATGATGAACATATTTTCAACTTTCAGATCATAGTGTTTAATAATTCCTTTGCGTTTTTTAAACCAATGTGTTATTTAGAAATATACTTCAAATTTAAATAAAGGAAATTTTTAAGCTATTATTTACTTTTTATTTTTTCACATATTCAATAGCATATCAGTCTTTAAAATGTGTTGAACATACTTATGGTAGAATACATAAAATTTATATGAAATCTATTGTTGTACTTAAAAAATCAGTAATCTATATTTTGTGAGAGTTCTCAATATTGACATTGAATCAAATCTGTTAATATCATCTTCCAAATTTAACATGCTCATATAAGTTTTTCCTACTTTTTAAATTGCTGAGGAATGTGGGCTTAAATGTCTTGGAAAACGTCTTCATAATTTCACCAGTCTTGTTTTAATTAATCTTCATAACTTTAACTACTTATTTTTGAAGGCCTTGTTAGTAAATACTGCAAAATAGTTTGGATTATATCCTGATAGGTGAATTTTACTGTGAAGGTATGTCTGTCTTTATCTCCAATGATGCTTTTGCCTGTTTACTTTGTTACTAACGTTATCATCATCCTTTGCTAATATTTTCAAGTTATATATGTTTCCAAAATTTTCATTTTTATCCATTTGATAATTATTTAGATGAATTGTGTAAGCAGTGTAGCTAGGAATGTAGTTCAGAGGCACACTGCCTGCCTGGCAAGCATAAGGTCCTTAGTTCGATACCTGGTACCCCCCCAAAAATTGTGTAAACTATAATTCTTTAAAGCCTTAAACCTGCCTGGTAACATAAATGTTTCATTGAAGGACTTAACATAGTTACATGGTAACTGATAGCAGATTTTAAATCTAAATAGTGCTTTTATTGGCCTGCCTGAACTTTTCTATTTTTTCCTCCCATAATAATCTTCTTTTGCACTGGTGAGACATTTCTTATTGTGCCATATTTTTTCTTTGTTAGTTTGAATTATGGCTTTATGATGGCTTTAATGTTATTGTAGACTAGCTGTGAGCCCGAGCCACCTACTTATGAATATCTAATAGGAACCACACATGTACATATCCTTGACTATAGAGGGACGTTAGAACTCAGGATCTCTATTTATTGACCTCTTTTGATATGTGTGCTACTTTACCACATTTAAATTTTTCCAGTGTATGTCAGAGATCACAACACATTATAATTATGTTTGGATGATGCATATATTTTCAGAGTTTACTCCCTCCCAAGGTCCTCATTTCATTTTGAAGTGTTATCAGTTACTGTATTCAGAGCTAAAGTGTAGGGATGGGGAGAGGATTTGTCTTTAGTTGAAAACATCTACGAATCTAAAAACTGGACAAAATACAGAAATAATTGTGTTCCATTCTGGTGATTAGTGAAAAAAGAGTAACAATACGTGAAGGCGAGAAAACCATGAGACGAAAATATAGTTACTGCAGCTTTTATCACAAAAGAGTTTCTAGGACAAGAGATAGAAAAGACTTGAGCAGCAGACTGTCAGATGACAGTGCCAGAGAGGAGAGCAGTGCTTGTGGACACTCTGAAGTCCCAGGTTCCCTTAGAATAATCAGCAGAGAGCGAGGTGGAGCCACCCATCAGAGAGGACTTAGGCTGGGAAGAGATCCACTGAGAGACTCGAAGAGCATACAACATGGGGCTCACTTCAGGATCAGGAATAAACTCTGTTCTCATTTTTCCAACTAGGAAACCTCTTAATTCATAGGACTTCAGGTAGTATTCTCAGAAAGATTTTGGTCAGTAGTGAAAATTAGTAAACTCTAGAGAAATGATACTTTAATTCAGCATGCAAAATCTTAAAAACAATGAATGTCACCATTTCTAAGTAACTGAAATGCATCCCAGAACTAAATTCAATAATATGTATAATAATACTAATATCTAGCAAAGCAAAAACTGCAATATGTGGCATCAGTCAGATTACAAAGCAGGAAGAAAGGAAAGAAAGAAATAAAAAAATAAAGAAGAAAGAAAGAAAGGAAAGAAGGAAGGAAAAAAGATTTAAAAGAAAAATGAAATAGTCCAAACCAACCCAGATCTGAGAAAGAAAATATAAATAGAAAGAAGTAGTGTAAGAGTGTTCCATTAGTTTAGAAAGCTAGATGAAATATTGGGTAAGTTTTAGAGAAATATTGAAGTCAAAGAAAACCATAGATCAAAATTTACAAAGCCAGGAACTGAATGACTGCATTGAAAATTGCACAGGGTTGATGGCAGATTAGCCACTGATGACAGATTATGCACTGAAGAGTGTTGTGATTTGTGTTTAAATGTTCCCCAAGGCCTCGTGCAGTCATGGAGGTGGCTGATTCTTGTGTTTGTGATTGGTTCATTGTCTAGTGCAGGAATTGGCAGTAGGAATGCTGCACCCACCCAGGGACAGGTTGCCAGCATAGAAAATAAGGGAAGGAAGGAGTTGTGCTTTTCCCCTTTTTACTCTTGTAGCCTGTTTCTGCCATGAATGATTGCCCCTCAGACACGCCACCCTGTCTTGGAGCCAGCTGAGTATGGACTGAAACCTCCATAAATTGTAAGCTAAATAAACCTTTCCTTCCTTCATTTTGGGCATCGAACATTTTGTCTCAGCAATGAGAGAAAAGTAAACAAGATAGAATTTTGTACTAGTGGAGTGGGATCATTGTTGTGACTACATCTGATCATGTGGTCCAAGAGCCTTTGGAAATGGCTTGTGGGACAAGTTTGGAAAGGTTTGGATATGTCATCTGAAAGAGTAGCCTTGGAATGGCTTAGGCTGTTCTGTATGGGAGAGCCTGGTCAGAGCTCAGAAGACCGGAAAACCAGTAAAGACCAGGCTCAGGAGATTTCTACCATGAAGAAGGACTGCACTGGTTATTAGATTCCAGGTGATATGTATTATGGCTTAGCAGAAAGTTTGTCTGCCTTTGCTTGTGTCCAGAGACTGCCTGAGGCTGCAGTTCACTTTTGGGGGATCTCTGATCCTTATTTTGATCACTACTTCCTGGTTCTGGAAGGCAAGATGTGTGCTGTTCAGTTTGCAGGAGAAGTTTTTCATGCTGGCTTCCTGATATGAACTCAACTGTTCTCTTCATCAGAGTAGCTTGGGATCTCACTGTCACTGAGGATGACTGTGGTACTTTTCAGGGGAACCCTGGTCCTTATTTTGCTGATATTATTAGGGTTTTGGCAACTCTTCAAGACTGACTGACTATCTTTTGCATAAATGATGTGCATGAGTCTTTGAGGGGCCAGGGGTGGAATGTTATGGTTTGTGTTTGGATGTCCCCCCAAGCCTCATGCAATCATGAAGGTGGCTGAATCTAGTACATGTGATTGGTTCATTCTCTAGTGCTGGAATTGGCAGTGTGAGTTTTGCACCCACCCAAGGTTGGGTAGCTGGCATGCAATATAAGGGAGGGAAGGAGGCATGCTTTTCCCCTTTATCCCCTTTTTGTCTTTTCACTTGTTGCTTGCAGCCCCCATGAACAGTTGCCCCTCAGCCATACCACCCTGCCTTGGAGCTAGATGAGTATGGACTAAAATCTCCAAAAATTGTAAGCTAAATAAATCTTTCCTTCCTTCATTTTGGGCATCAAGTATTTTGTCTAAGCAATGAGAGAAAAGTAACCAAGATAGAATTTGAATTTTTGTTGTAGTCAGGGGTTGCAAGGAGATTGATTACATACAGGACACATAATTTATAGTATTATTTATAATAGTCACCCAAGGAGTCATACAAAGAAGGTACAGGAAATCAGTCCACAACATTAAGACCCCAAAATTTTCAGCTGAGGGCCTGGAGCCCACTGCAATACCTGCATGAGTTCAGCTGAAAACTCAGAGTCCACGACGATGACCTATGCAAGTCTGTTTCATGGATCTGTGCTAGGAAGGCCCGAAGTTCAGTGGTGGAAGTTAGAAAGTCCATGCCAGCAAGAAGAAGGATCTGTTCCAGCAGGCCTAGGGTTCTGTACTGGAGCCAAGAATTGATGCTCAAAATAAGGACCAGGGCTCCCCTGAAAAGTACCACAGTCATCCTCAGTGACAGTGAGGTCCCAAGCTACTCTGATGATGAGAACAGTTGAGTTCATATCAGGAAGCCAATATGAAAAGCTTCTCCTGGAAACTGAACAGCACACATCTTCCCTTCCAGAACCAGGAAGCAATGCTCAAAATAAGGACCAGAGCTCCCCCAAAGTGAACTGCAGCCACTCTCAGCGACAATGTCCTGAGCTCCTTTGGTGATAACAGCTGAGCTCACATCAGGGAAGCCAGCACAACAAACTCCTCCAGGAGAACCCACAGCTTCAAAAGAAAAACAGCTTCAAACAACACTAACTTATGAGAACCTACAATTCTACTGTTCCTCTCCAGGTCTCCTTTTTATGCTGGCAAGAATCCTCAGATAGGCTCTCCAGGCTTAACACCACACTGATTCAGTTCAGCTGGTCTTTAAGTTAAGCACTAATTACCAATTTACTACAAAGAACAAGACTAGTGAACTTGAAGATGAAGCAATAACATAAAAAAGCAAACAGTGAAAGTTTTAGAAAAACTTGAATAGTTCTAATGTCAGTAGAATTGGAGTCAATTAAAGAAATGGGAAAGGGAGAGAAATATATTTGAAAAGTTATGCCTGTAATGTCCAATGGAAAGTCACTCCAATATTTTTAAACAATTTTTATATTCAACATTATAGAAAATATTCATAAACCAACAAGGAAAATAAGATATTCACGCTTTGAATTATAGATTTAAAGGGACTACAGTCATGTGAATGCTTTGCAACCAACAGGTCTTCACTGACACTTAGTTCCAATCTTCAAATTTCTTTCATTTCTTAGGACCTGGAATTTTCAATAGATTGCTATCCAAACAGAATTCTTTTCATCGAATCTAATCTCCAGATTTTTTCTTTTCTCTCAAATTCACAGTCACACCAGTAATCCTCTTTAGGGAACAATTAAATTCCCTTTCTTTCTTTCTTTCTTTGTTTCTTTCTTTGTTTCTTTCTTTGTTTCTTTCTTTCTTTCTTTCTCATTTTCTCACTTTCTTTCTCTCTTTCTTTCTACATTTTGGGAAAGGGATGAGCAACAAATATAGATTTGCCTGTTTTTAAAAATATACAGAGAACTACCTGATACACCTTACTTATTTATGTACCTTTTAAAGTCTATAGTTCTCAAATATACGTGTTCAGTACATAGCATTCAGCTTTCTGCTAACTCGGAGACTTACACTTATTTCTTGCAAATTAGGTGGGAGTTGGAGGCATGGGGATCAGGAATGTTTGATTCAACAGAATTCTTACTGATATACTGTGATCTCCTAGTTTTTACACTAGGTTCTAAGCTGTCATTATTCATTTTGAAAAAATCAACCCATTATAATTCAAAAAGGAATATTGCAAGAAAATGTGCAGCTACAGCTCCTTGACCACTAAGGGAATGGAGCAATGAATTGGATAATTTTTCATATAAATCTTAGAAATAATAGTTTAATATGGTCATTTAACAGGTACTAAAACTCATTAAAATCTATAAATTAGTTTGACATGTATCATGCCAAGAAGGATGCATTACTTAAATTGGAAATACAGGAATGCCAGGCTATAAATTACATTGATAGATAATATTTTAAATGTTGAAAAAGAGAAATAATCCATGAAAGAAGGCTAAATATTATGAATTTTATAATATCAATAATTTTTATTAGAAAGAGTATTTTGTGTTATTTGTCAGCATGAAGAGAATATACTTAGTGCAGCTTGCTCTTTTAGTTATGTAAATGTGATATTGCTGTTTTTGCTTGATCAGCTATCTAAAGGGGCTAGAAAGATACGTACTCAAGTGTATCAAAATCATAAAATAATTTTTTTTTCTTTTTTTGCTGCACTGGGGATCAAACTCACAGCCTTACACCTGCCAGACAAGCACTTAAGCCACTGAGCCAAACTCCCAGCCCTAGTTTTTTGAGGTAGGGTCATACTATGTAGCTCAGGCCGGCCTTGCGCTCATGTTGTAGCCCAAACAGGCCTCGAACTCACAACGCTCCTCCTACCTCAGCCTCCCAAGTGCTGGGATTAAAGGTGTGCACCACCACGCCCAGCTGTCATAAAATGATTTTCATAAATGTGTTTTTAACTAGTCTTGACTTATTTGAAGGTACCTTGCTCTTAACAAATGTAGTCAAGATTTTTAAAACTCTCATTCTATAAATTCTGATGTCTTTAAAACCCTTGTTTCAAAACCTCCCACTGCTAGTATTTCCACAATGATAGGTAATATTTAAGGTACTCACATGCTTTCAGAGATAAAAAGGAATATCAAGTTTAGTTAAAGAATTTTGGTCCCAAATTAGATAAGTTTATTAAGCTACAATAATTTTGTTTATCTGGTAACCTCAAAATCAAAGCTTCGATATTACAAATACTGAAAACCAAAACATGTGTGCAAAGACATGCAAGTTCTCACTTCTCATGATTTAGGAGGAAGGAATACTTGTGTGGGCACTGTTTCTTGGGGATCAATAGTGATGTGATTTTACGGCAGAAATTATTCTCAAATATCCTAGCCTTAGGGTAAACGCCTCTCTCTCTCGTGTGCCTGTCAGTTATCTGTCTTAGTCACTTTCTCCTGTGAGACACAAACACCGATGCCCACACATTAAAGGAAGAGAGAAAGGAAGGTTTCTCTGGACTCATGGTTTTTAAAGGTTTCGTTTCATGGTTAGCTGGACCCCCAGCAGGAGGGACAGAAAAGCAGGGCCTGGACGGAGGAAACGTTCTCATCACGGCATTGAGGAAATAGAGAGCTGGGGAGCAGCCAGGGGGAAAGACAAGTCCTCTCAGGACGACCTCCAATGAGCTTCTGCTAACCAGACCTCAGCTCCTAGCAGCAAATCATCCGTAGCCCCACAATCCAGCCGCCTTCCATGAACCCCACGTCTGATCATGTGAGACTTTGAGTAGTCAGTCTAGATTCAAACCACAACACTGTCAACTCTATCATCTCACTGTGCATTGAGTCAGCAAATACGGATTGAATATTCTTTCAGTTGTTCTAGGAAGTGTGGCATTTTGATACATTTACAGATACAAATTTGTTTAAATTCACAGAAAGATAATGTATTAAAAGTTTTGAAAATTTTGAATCCAGGAAATGGCATCGAAAATCTAACTCCTAAGAATAAAGTAATGGATATGGACAAAAATTTATCCAGAAGAACATTCATTGAGGCATTATTGAGAATCAACAATAAAGTGAAACATATTAAGTAATAGAAACTATTGTTAGGTGGCTTAACCACCTAAGAAAAGAGAATCATTTTCAAATTGACTTTTATTGGGAGATTTCAATTTTCTTTTTTTCCCCTGATGAATTTTGTCAGTGAAATAAACTGACTATCTTTAGATTAGCATGGAAAATCATGCAAATTTATTAGTAAATAGAAATGCAAAAGTTACACACAAAATATCAGACTCCTAGGAGGGCCAGATAGCTGATGCTTGTATTTTGTATAGAAAGAAATTTGAGGTCCTGAAGGGAAGTTGTGGCAGGTTAATCAAGGCAGAAGGGAGAATAGTGAAGCAAACCAACGTATCCATTCATGCAGATAAAGCTACAGAGTAAGTCATCAGAAGCTGCTGTGGTGATTTCCGTCTGGAACAAGTGTCCCACTCCTAATCCCTTCTCTCTGCAAAATGACATTTTTGGGTAGACAGGGGCATCAGATGGAAAATCCACTTCTGCTTCATAGCTTACTAGATAGAAATCCTTGGAGGAAAGCACGTTTTTCAGACATTCATTTGACTGTAGCACCTCTGAATACCCATTTGGAAATATGCTAAAGAAATCTATTGTGGGGTGGCCTAATTTGATGACCCTCAATCTGAAGAAGATTTTCTTTTTAATTCCAAAGTATATGAGTAGACATGGCCTACACTTCTTAGGATGAGACTTGTGGTTTGTGTTCTTCTTTCTGCTCTGATGTCCTTACTGGACAGATCTTGTTACTTAATGATTCTTATTTCTTTGTACTTTATGTTTTGAAAATATACATAGCAATCAAATGTAGCTTATATATTGTGCCTGGATGTTCTACACATTTTTAGGTTCGGATTTAGAAGCATTGTAAGGACACCTTCACTTAGCACTCCAAACATTAGAAAATATATTTTTCTAATTTTTATAGCTAGATGGGGACACCATGACATATCTGATAAAATATATACATGAGAAATGGAGAAATAAAGATTTGACCACATGAATCTGGATGTTAGTAATAAAAAAATGAATTCCTTAACAGACTGTGATGTGATTAACATTTAGGTACTCATTAATCATTTTATGAGTGGTTCTCTGCTTTTGTTTTCATTGTCTGTTTGCCTTGTCAGAGTTTTCTTTTATAGTTAACTATTCCCTAGAATGCAAGGACCCTAGAATCAATAAACCTCTCATGTATAAGAAAATACCAAATTTTCCATAAAAGCTGTGTAAATTCTGGAAACAGAATTAAAAAATAACTACAAAGAAGGGATGTGTAGACTGAGATAATACCAACAGAAATTTGCATTTATGAATTTGTGTCATATATTTCATGTACAGTATTAAAAAGAATATGAAATCAATAATTGTAATGCTAATAAATTGTAGGTTAGTATTTAACCTTAGTTTTACTCCTCCCCTCAGTATGATTGATGAAAACAGTAGTTCCAGCAAAGAACTGGTCTTGGTAAGACAGAATCCAGTTGTCACTACTCTAATACACTGATTATTTGTTTTGGAAATCACAAGCAATGGTGGAGTAAAAAGTGCATGATATTAAACTATTAAGAAGAGGAAGATATTAGAATTGTAAAAGCAGTAATAATGGGATTAAAGTCCAGATATGATATGTCTTATTTTATTTTTTTGAGACAAGTTCTCCCTATGCAGTTCAGGAAGGCCTTGAGCTCACTTTGTAGCTCAGGCTGGTCTCAAACTTGCAGTGATCCTACTGCCTCAGCCTCCTGAGTGCTGGGATTGCAGGCGTGTGCCACCACACCCAGCCAGCCAGATACTATAATTTTTATGGAAAGATTTTCTTAATGCCAAGTAACAACTGCATTGCTTTTTCAATAACTGAATGCAAGGATGATGACTAATCTCCCACTATGTAGCAAAATTGAAAACCTTGTGGTTGTCAAGTGTGACTGCTTCACCGTGGCGGTGGACAGGGGACTGTTCCAACCCTGAAGATCTCGAGGCAGATTTAATGAGAGCTGAGGGCCTGGATCTGGAACTGTGGGGCAGAGGGTCCCGTAGGGCTGTGTTCTCAGCCTCCGGGTGCTTCCCCGGCACACTTAGCAGGCTCATAGAACACAGTGCTCAGGCGAGAGGACTTCTGTGTATCTCGATGGTAGACCAGAGAACAAAAGGAAATTTTCAAAAAGTTGGGACCTCAAGTCAGTCAAGCCTTTAAGAATCATGCGTTTTGGATTAATTGAAAGTGGATGACTGCATCATTTCATATTGTCCTCCATAACAACTCCCTAAGGATTTAATACAACCGTACATACATTTCCTTACTCATTGAACTTGTCTTAAGTATTAGTTGTTCAACTGTGTTAGTCTTTGCTTCTTCATCCAACCACTCTGATTTTTTTGATTTCTTAAAATAAAAATAGTACAGCTCAATTTTAAAATGCATTACACAATGTAAATTAAGTTGGGACACCTGCTCTTTCTACAAATGCAAGATAAGATAATGAATTTCCTCACATGTGGTTTTCTCAGGTATTTAACTTTATGTCATTTTCATTAGTTGCAAAGCTATTACTGTAGGTGGAAATTGTGATACTGCAAGGGAGTGGCCAGCTAATCTCCTAAGTAAACAATGCTGAGCGCCCTTGTGAGCACACCCTACTGTGACAGAGGTCACAGTCAATGAGGTTTAAATGAAACAGAGTATTTAGTGAGAATTTCACACGGGTAATTCATTAGCAGCACTGTTTACAAAGAATGCCACTATATAAAGAATATCTCTATTTTTGGTATATCAATTTTTCTTTTCAAAATTGTCACCTTTGAATATATCAGGACAGAGCTGGCTGTGGCAGCTCATATCTGCTTGTATCTCTAATGTGATCTTATGGATTTTTAAATGAATACTCAGCATGTAAAATCATTTCAGGAATAAATTGTTTGCACTATTTTTAGTAGTTAGGAAAGAGCATTTGAAAGTTAATGCCAGGGGCTATGTAGGTGAGGAGCTAATGAATTAGCCTCAGGAAGGGACATGGCTTAGTTGCCTGTTTTACATGAACAATTTGTAAATGTGTGTCATGTGCTTTTGCTTATGAATATCATTACAAAGCCCCCAAATTTTAATTCCTTTGCTAAATCAATTGGTGGAAATTTAAAAACATCTTTTATCATTCTTAAATATGAACTGCTTTTGTATGTTTTTGTATCATTGATTGTTTTATTGAGTATAATACTATTATTCTTAAATCAGCAGACTAGCAGTTTCTTTTAGGTGAAAAATAAAGAGTGATAAACTTATATAAAATCACTTATAATTTCAAGCTTACGCACAGACCAAACTCAAATTTGTTACCATTTATGTTCTTTAATGAACAAATATTGCTTAGAGGATACAAATATCAAAGATTCATCTTAAATTTTAGAATAATGTATTGTTATAAATGAACATGGTTCCAATATTTACTCTACTTTTTATTGGGATAATTTGAGAAGGAAGCATTTGAAAACCTCGCATCAGTCTCTCACTAAATTCTTCAGATGTGGTGAACAATTTCCCTTCTTAATGTATTCATAAAAGTAATTGGTTTCTGAACAAAAGATGTTTTTTGACCTACTATAACTTCAGGGAATTAGAATGATACAAGGAGAAAAGAAATTTCAACCATCATTAACTGATGGATTACTTTCTTTAAAAAAGTCAAAGTAATGTGTTTAAATTTAACAATATTAAGTGCATTAATGTTTTAACTATCCATAGTTCTTTCTTTAATTACATTTGTCTCCTGTAGAGAAAGGTAAGCAAGTATAAAATGTTCCAATTATATAAGGCTTTTAAATCATTTAAAGTTTAAAAATAGCAATTCAATGATGTCAAGTGGTTTCCTTCATATTAGAGCAGTGAATAAGACAGATAATCTGGCGTATAAATGTAAACAAATTGGAATATTAATCCAGATCTGATAAGGTTGTGAGTACTGATTAGTGCTTCATGTGTCCATGGGAAGATTCCAGACTAAAAGATATAAGTATAGAAGGCTCATCCCCTTTACCCATAAATCATGACAATCTTATTCAAGATGGATAATTCCGACATATTTATCTTATTCATTTATTTATAACTTTCTAGTGCTATCATTGTCCTTTTTACAGCCTGATTTGGAATGCTCAGCTTGACATATTGATGCTGCTGTGCGAAGCAATTCGGTTTAAAAAATAAATAAATAAAAAATAAAAGAGCCGTCTTGAGGCTGTAAGCTCATAAATTGCAGTGCCGGAGTGAAAACAGAGGAGGCATTAGATTTGTGGATTTTTCTGAGCACAGATGAGCATACAGTGACTTTGTGGTGTTGAGTTTGTCATTCAACTTCAATCTCAACTTCGGAGTCCTCCTAAAGAAGTTTGGGGAAGTGGGACTGGGGATGCAATTTATAGAGCGTTTAGCCTGTAGTACATTTCTAATCAACTTTATTTTTAGAGTAGTTACAGATGTACTGTACAGTAAGCTTCCTTGGATCTACACCTAGGCAGTGCTATTATTGACATCCTACAGGAATGCAGTACATTGATTAAAATTAATTGATGTCAATCAATTGATTGATATCAATAAGTTGACATCAATTAATTATATAAATAAAATGCATTGATAAATTGATATCAATGGATTTTTAACTAAAGTCCATAGTCTATTTAACACCCTTATATATCCTGGTAACTTAAAATGATTTTTAAAATTTCCCTGTATTATAGCTTACTCTTTGTACTGTAAACTTCTATGGATTTTGACAAATGCAGGGTACTATGTATTCACACTTAAAGAAGCGTGCAGCCTTAGTCACTGCTCTTAAAAGTCTTTTCCCTTCATTTATTCAGCTTACTTTCATTCAAAATTTTTTTCCAGTTGTTGAGCCAGTTCTCATCCCTACAGTCATGTCTTTTCCAGATTGTCATATAAATGGAATCATGAAAGATGGAGACTCTCGGACTAACTTCTTTCATTTGGAATTATCGTGGTCTCCATTTGCATACAGTTTTGACAACACTGTTGAAAAATTCCTGATTACTTTTATCCTTTGCCTATTTGTTTTACATTTCATTTAATCAATTTTTCTTTTGTCCATGTGCATTTAGCTCTGTAACTCATCAACCCGAAACATTATTTCACACTCCTCTTTTCCTATTGAGAAATTCTGCATGATAATTAATAGGTTTATTTTTGTATAGAGACTACATCACAAGTTGAAGAAGTTAGTTGCATATTTTCATTTTATGATGCTCCTTGTTAACTTTTAACTCTTCCATTTTTATGTTTCCTTTGACATTAAACTATTATTTTGTTTTATAGTGAATGTTTTTCACCCCTATTTCTTGTGTTATATCTGATGTGTTTCGTTACAATTACATTTTGTATTTACTATTCAACTTTTAGATTTTCTACTTAGGATTTCTTCATTTCTGAATTACTTGATGCCCAAGTACAATAATTTATTCAATGTTGTCATTATGTGAAAAATTTAATGTGAAAAATATTTCAAATTATGGGCCAACAAGAAGAGGAAGTAACTACTATAAGCCAAAGAGGACAACTGTATGAAAAAGTTGCTTAGTAATAATTGGGTTACTATGTAGATAGAGCATACATTTCCATCAGTGATTTGAAGGGTGAAGGGGGAATTTTTAACACTGTCTCCTTTCTACTTTCTGCTCAGAGCTTCATAATTTGAAGACAGGCAGCAGAGAAATCCAATCATGTTTTACATGCATGTCGGGCTCTAGGAACAAATATTAAACTCATTCACATAACATTTTATAGATTTCCTTTTCATCATTCAAGAAAACAAGTAAAAATTTATACATGCACACACAAACCTATCTTCTATATCCTCTTTTTGACAGTCCAAAGGGAGCTTGGGTCTAAAATCATCTTTGTTGCTTTGAATTCACAAATTCTCCAGAAGACATTTTTCTTTCTCTAGAGGATAATCAAAACTAACTGCTTTAATGTTGATAATTAAAATACAATGTGCACAAGTAACATTTATCAATTCAAGTGTCAAGTTCTGTGAGTTTTGAAGAAGTATTCAATCATAGTCATTAATGGGAAAAACAATAAGGAAAATCTCTCTCCAAACTCACTGGCTTCTTTCTGGTCTACTTTCCTTCCATCTCCGATTCCTGATGCTCACTGATTTGTTTGCTGGAATTACAATTTTGGCTTTGTATGAATGATGTATAAATGGAATCATATTTAATACATGGACTTTTTCATTTGTCTTCTTCCACACTACATTTCACATTAACATGTTTTAGGTATCTGTGGTTGCTTATTCTTTATTGTTGAGTAATATGCTAGTGTGTAGTGTAACAGAGTTGCTTTATACATTTTCAATTTATTGGGAAGTTTCAATTGTTTTAAGGTTAAAAACATGGCCAATATCACTATCCACACGAAAGATTTTGTGTGAGCTTACATTTTAATTTTCCAACATAGAATAGAAGTAGTAACATGAAATTGAAAGTCATTGTATAAAAAAGTGTTACCAGTGGTCTGCGTCTCTGTCACACTTATGCTGTCCTTTTAAAGTATTTATTCCACTCTAAGTTTTTAGTTATTCCTCACTGTGGTTTTAGCTATCCTTTCCATAATGTGCAATGATTTTGAAGGTATTTTTGAATGTTTGCTATCTATGTAGAGCATTGCAAAAGTTTTGGTAGAAATTTTGCACCAGTTTTCTTTGTGCCATGAATTCTCTTATTTTTGATGTATAAAAATTATTTACATGTTATTGTGAGTAGTCTTTTGGCAAATGTGTGATTTTTCAAATATCTTCTCTCATTTTAAGAGGTATCTTGTCTCTCTTCTTCTTCTTCTTCTTCTTCTTCTTCTTCTTCTTCTTCTTCTTCTTCTAATAGCATCTTTAATAGTAACTCCTGTATCATATATATGTAGATAGACATAGATAGATATAGATCAGTGTATACTTTGATGTATTGTGAAGAGTTTTGTCTTGTCTTTTTAACACATCTAAAACAAATTTGGTCAGCTAATGATGATAGTGTTCAAATTCACAAAAATTTTGCTGTCAGTGTAATAAAAATCTATTATACTATTATCTTCTATTTGTTACCACCATTCATCACTTACTCCTTTGCTTCTTCCTTCCACATTATTTTAACGAACCTATTTCATCCTCACTATTGGCTTGTTATTTATAATTTTTAATGCTTTCAACAATTTCCCTAAAGTCTATAAAATACAATTCCATTAAACAGTGTACTTAAATAACATTGCTCAGTTTCGCAGACAGCATGAAGATCTAGTATGCTTGAGTGTGAACATCTAGCTGGAGTGGAAAGCAAGGGACTTGAAAACATTTCCGGACTCCTGTTGAGTGGATAAAGGTTCCCACTTGGAAGAGCTTCTCCTGACCTAAGAGTGGAACACACGAATGTCAGTAAAAACAAGAACCATGATGGGTTAAAATAAACTCAAATATTTTAAACATTTGATTTCTAAAAGATTATTTATTTTTTTCTAAATCAATGACCACAGTACCAGTTCATTTTGCTATAATAAAATACAGCATGTGAGCCTGGGTAAAGTTTGTAAATAAAGAGGTTCTGGAGGCTCCAGGGCATGTTGCGACCCTCCGCACACCTGAGGAGAGGCTCACCTGTGACAGGGAGAAGGAGCGCAGCGAGACTGACGCCAGAAACCAAGCCCGGCTGCGCCGCTGCTTCAGAACTACTCCTTCCTGGACAGCTCCCTCGCGCAGGGCGCCCAGCGTGGTGTCCTGCTAGCCCGAGCCGCACACCTGTTCCTCGGCCTCACTGCTCAGAGGTCGCACCTCCCTGGACCTCACCACGCTGAGGCCCAAGCTTCCAGCCCTGACCCGGGGACACACTTGGATCACAGGCAACCAAGATGGTCTCTGTTGGAATATATTAATGATTTTAAAAAATTTTTAGAAGGTGAAACTTCCATCAGTTCACCTGCATTTTTCTACAAAATGTACCTCTGGGAAACCAAATTTTGGATGAAAGAAAAGTAATTATTATAAAATTATAAGTTAGGGTCACATATTTTAAAATGTTAATATTGAAATGTCTAAATTTGACAGCTACAAAAAAAAATGCTGGCTCTAGGCAATGATCTAACGGGATAAATGTGATAATTTATCTGACATTATGTGACCCTGATGGAAGTAGAAAATAACAACTCTGAAGTGCTCTTGCTAACTAAAATTTGCTCCAGAATCTTATCATGCCTCTGTAAGTCTAATACTCACTTTCAAGAAAAAGATGGGATAAAGAAGAGAGTTCAGTTATATACAGGAAAACCATCTGCAAAGATTTGGAGAGTGGAAAATGCTATAAGATATGCCAAAAGCTTCATTTAAAGATATATTGGAATCAAAAAGAATAGAGAGCAAGAAAGGGAAACAATATATTGAAAGAGTCTTGTTGCCAGTCAAACAACTGCAATGTTTATTGGATCCTGATCCAAACTAGTGGTTCTCAACCAGGGAAGTTTCCTCCCCCAGAGAACTAAAAGGAATAGGTGACACATTTTCAGTTGTCACAGTCAAGGAGAGATGCAAAGGGCATCCAGTAGTGTGGGCCAGAGTCTGAAGTGCATATTTTGCAGTCCCTTTATAAATACGACTATCTGGGTTAACGTGTTAAAATCTCGGTAGTGCTGAGATCGAGAAACACAATTTCAAACAAATAGTTTTATTGTGTTGCATTTTATGTAGTTTTAATTTGTGGAACTGAAGATTGGAACAAGGCCTTGGCACTGAGGTACATTCCCAGCTCTCCTTTAAAAAATTATTTTTATTTTTACTTTGAGACAACATCTCACTACGTTGCCCTAGCAGAACTTGAGCTTGTGTTTCTCCTGCCCCAGCCTCCCAAGTGCACCATATCTGGCTAAACTTTATATTTTTATAAACACTTTAACTCTATAGTGTGAGGCACGAATGTATATGGGCACAGGGAAATAATGGAATCTGGATTCTTCATTTAATTTTGATGCAGAAATAGAGAGGGTGAGAGATTGAGATTGAGAGGGAGGAGATGAGCTGATGTGCCCATTGGAACCAATCATTGTTTTTCCTTTTTGGGGTTCAAGTGCTAGGCAAGTTCTGCAACAGTGAGCCTTAGAGCCGCGAATCAATGTTTGTGTAGGATGTAAAGGTATGTAAAAAGGAATGGAAAAACTAAAAGCCACATGGGATGAGATGCTGAAATGATAGTGCTAAAATGTTCCTTTCTGGTTTTTGCTGATTCAATTTTCCTGACATGTTCCTGAAGTTATTTATTTAACATTGGTATGCAGGTGAATTATATGATTTTGATAGTTTAATGAAAATTTATTATTGAACAAAAGGGATGATTTGAAGTGACAGTTTTCTCAGTTTCATAATATAACTCTGGATTGAGAATAGGAAAAAAGAATATTTTTATAGGAAAATGAGAATAGTTAAATATAATGATTATTTATTGAGCATTTATTACATACTAGGCATTTGCTAGATATGCACACTTTCAATTAATAATCTCATTTCATTTTCAGGTACATATTGCCACACATTCATTCCCATGTTGCTTGTGAAGCAGAGGCTAATAAGAGAAAATGACACAATATTTTTCTTTGAGATGGTGATAAAGTCAAATTTAAACTGAACTTATCATGACTAAAACTAATTTTCTTAACCACTGACAAAAACCAAAAAGGAAGTTAATATGAAAAGATCTGCTCCTGCATTTCATTCTGAGGCTTTGAACAGAAGTGTGAAGCTGATGGTAAGCGTTCATCTGATTGCATTGCTGTGACTTTGAGGCCCTGAACATGTGCAGTTCACTGTTTATATGATGATGACAGAAACATGTGGAGTCCCAAGAGCAGCCCACTATTAATAATGCTTACAGACCTATGTAAAACTTCAAGTTTAAAATTTTTAATGTGATCCAAAAATATGAATATGGCTTGAGACCATGATGAATTGTGTCGATCTTTGTAAAGGATTTCCTCACTGCCTTTCTTTCTTATGATAAAGGAAGTTCCTGAGAAGTTGCATTAAAAGATATCATTGATCTCAAAGAACTATTTAGAATGAATCAATCACACAGAACTACTAAGCGATGGTCTCATTTCCATAGAAATGGTCTCATTATGATTAAATACTGAAAATGTATGAAGTCTGTATTGTTTAGAATAAGTCCTAGAGTACTTTCCTTTCCACTAACTGACATAAATATCTTTTTTCATGTTTAAATTTAATGATTTGAATTTATCATGCCCACAAGGAGACATCCTCAGACTTTCACTGTTAACTGCCAGTTCTCTTATTTCTGTAAGTTTGTGTGGGCTTATAATGCAAAAACAAAACAAAACAAAAAAACTACGATTCAAATATTTTTGCATAGTTTTAAATAATATAGGCTTCATTTTCAAGTACAATCAGTGTTGATTTTTTATTCTTATGTTTGATTTTAAAACATGCAAGATTGAATTTAATGCAAATAGATTTTCGTAAAAATAAACAGCTGCATTTTTTTCTCTCCTTTGATCAATTCTTTAAGCCGAATAGAGTCTCCAAGCTCAAAAAGTCTTGTTTTCAGGAACATATATATGTACTCCATAAATGAGACTGCATTTGTACAGTTATTTATTTACTTATTATAATGACTGATAGTGTCTCTTGGTATTTTACTCTGCATGTTTTCTTTAAAGAAAATAGAACATTTGGTACGAGAGACTAATTAACTTAAAATTCCCACAATTAAACGGAATAATATCTTTCAATTCACAATGTGATTTTTATTTTGTTTTGTTTTACCTTAATGCTGTCAAAGTCAAAGGGAAATATTTTTTAAATTCTCATTCATAAACAGAAAATATGCAACATCTACAAGAGGACAACAAAGAGTTCTGAAAAAAATAATCTGAAGACATGAGCAGCATGAAGGGATAATTAGGATACACAATAGTATATATTCAAAATAACTTCCTTCATCTGAGACTTACTGTATTCCAGATCCTATGCTCCACACTTACACGTACTAAAGCCACCCTCAGAACAGGTTTCTCAGAGCACACTCAGTAAAAATGCACCAAGGCACACAGAGGCAAATGCTGAAGCTATGGTTTTACAGCAAGGTTGGTACAGGCTTCACCTCGATCTCATTAACCAGCAGGTCATCTGTGGCAACTTAATTTACTGTAATAGAAATGACAGCATGGAGAGAATACAAAGCATCTGTGCAAATGTATAAAACTATTTACTATGTGTCACTCTGATGCAATCTGTTTTGTTAGTTTACAATGCCACAGAACAATTTCAAAGACAGTTAGATCTGTAATTCCAATACTTGGGAAGCTGAGGCAAGAGGATCTTAAGTTGGATCACCAGCTCACTCTAGGAAACTTAGCAATTTAGCAAAAGCATGTTTCAAAATAAAGTAAAATACGAGGGAAGGGACTCAGACTGTAGCTTAGTGTAAAGGCCTTGGTGTGGGTGAAAGTCTGTATAATTAGGTATTTTCCTTTATTATAATGCAATTATAGCATTGATTCTTATCTTACTGAATATTGCTTCATTTAATGTATATTAAATGCCTGGATATGAAGTAAACTGAATTCTCTATACAGCAGAATGAGGCTGAAGCAGTCTGATAAAGCATGAGCAAAATCATCATAAAAGAATTTCTCAGATCCTAATTCGCATCCTTCCATATTCTTGCTTTGCACCTAGTTCTAATGAACAGGTTTAGCTAACATTAAATTTGAAACAATGAGAAGGTTAGGGAAAAGTTTCTTTATACTCAAAGTGATCACAAAGGATAACTATACCTGGCAGCATGAGTAATCAGAGATATCTATAGCATACATGGAAGTAGTTTTCTTAAACTCATTTAAAAAAAAAGTTAGATGTTTTGTTATCCAAGAGAGGACAATAATGTTTGAATTATAGATTATGACAGAGGAAATTATTTACCCTCTTTTTTTTTCCCTCTTTCTAAAGGGAAAATTTTTCTCAATTATTTTCAAGCAGATGTTATTCAGACCAAGGATAACTTATAAGACTTTTAAACTAAAACTTTACGTATACTTAGTCAAAAGAAAAATAATTGAAATGGTTACTCCATCTCCTTTCATGGCCCTAACTTATCTCTTGGTTAGCTTTAGTTGTGTGGAAACATTGACCTGAAGTTATGATCAAAGTGAAGTGAAGGATATTCCTATTCTCCATCAGAAATATGCTGGCCACTATAAACACCTAAGAGCTCTAGTTTGAGAAGCACCTTAGCACACTGCACAGCTCATATTAGGAGCTTGACAAGTGTGATAATTGTTAGTATCATTACAATTTTTAACCTCATTGCCTAAGTTATCATTAAGGGTAGTTTATGAGAAATCTCCAAAATAAATACAGTATGCGATCCAACTGCATATTGTATTCAAAATATAACCGAGTACTACCTTTAAAATCAGAACACTCAAACTATAAAAGAAGTGTAGGCAATCTAATATTTAAAATAAACTATTCCGGAAGTACCGTATTCAGACAAGTCATATTTAGACTTACTGCCACTTAAATTTATACCCTCACAAATAATCAACTTTGCTACTGGGCATATTAGAAGAAAAAGAAAAGATCAAGTGCATTTTTATACCATGTCATACTCAGTAGAACGATGTATGTATCATCATAAATCACAGAATATTCACTTGATGAATCAAATTAGCAGGAAAAAGGTCCTTCTCTCTTATGGCCCAAGCAGCCCAACAGGGGTCCCTCAGAGATTCCTGAAAAGGTGATAGGTGGTCATCCCTTATTTTTCAAGCGCTCTTTCCCAACAACAGGAGATGATAGCTCCGTAGGGTTCTGATTACAGGAAAAGTGTTTCCCAGGGCTACAGAATGCCTGCCGACTTTGCTGTCAGCCCCTATAAGCACTCCTAAAACTGTTTGTTTGAAAGTTTCCTAGAATCACCCAGCTGTGAAAATAATATGTCATCTTTTAAAATAACACCATGTGATGACGTCAAATAACAATCTTAAGAGCAAGTTCACACTTAGTTGCAGAAACTGTACTGGAAACCTATGAATTAATTGTAAGCTTTGAGGTGACAATATATTTAGCATGTAGTTGTGTTTGAAAATAAGGTACTCCCTCAAAAACTCACAAGGCTGATTTTTGAAAGGGATATCCCTTCACGTTTTATGTATAACTATTAACTTTGGAAATTGGAATGAAAAAAAGGATGTATTAATTTTGAATTCACACTAAGGATCTTAAAGAATGAACTCCCAAGCAAAACATCTTTGATTTAAAATTCAAGATTTTTCATTTAAGAGGTTGCATTTAAATTCTCCGTTGGCCCCCACTTCTTCTGTAGGCAGGCAATGACTGCAGTCTCGACATCAAAAGGCTGTCTTCCAGATTAAACCGGCACACTCCCCGACAACACCCAGAGGCCGAGGTCTGCCACGCAGTACCCCTGGTGATTCTGTTCCAAAATGCATATATTTTCCTTTTTTCAAGTAAGTCATCATGAGATATGGAATTGGTTCACAAGTGAAATTTGACTCTGAATAATTAAAATAATGTAAATTGGTTAATAATACGTCTGAAGTATGTACTGATTTTTCAAGTCCCTTGAGAGCTCAAGGAGATGGGGCTGGAGGCAGCAGCATTTATGAGACATCAACAGACCTCGCCAAGGTCCACAGCTACCAGGAATCAAGGGGCAAACAAACCCCACCATGTGGGGCAGCTTGAAGGGCATCCCATCATGTCAGGGCACTGGGGAAGATTCAGTTGAGAGATGAGAGGCAGTGGGCACCAGCCCAGCAGACACTACCCAGGGCCCACCAGAACCAGCTCTCTTCCCACTGGAAATGGGACCCAGAGAAGCAGGATTCACAACAGGGACTCCACAGACCATGTGTAAAGAGAAGTGCAAGCCAGAGAATCACTCAGAGAGCTGTGACTGATTAGGACTGAAGATCCGTGAGGCCAGAGGGGGACACAGGCACAGTCCTGTGTGGAGGCCTGGAAGCACTGGGGGATCCTTAGGACAAGGAAGGATTCAGGACTGTGCAGTGGCTGTGACCAGTGTGACCCAGACCCAGGGAAGACACTGGAGCAGTGAGCCTGTGGGTGCTCTACACCTCCCACTGAGACACCCCCGAGCTCTGCGTCCCCGTGGGAGCCCTTCAGTCACCTGCCTTCCAAAGACTGCTGAGCTCTGAGATGTGTGGGGTCCCTCCCATTGTCCCTCAAGTGCCACCAAGTGAGTTCCAAGCAGAAGGGCCTCCTCCACTGAGCCCCAAACACACTCAGAGGGAGGGCTGAATGGAAGCACTTTGAAAGGCACAGACAGAGAACTTGGTGCAAGAAGGACAGGGACGGCGAGGTTAGCAAAGAGCTGAGGGTCAGAGATCATAGCAGCCCCTGCAGAGACCAGCAGAGCACTGGGAGCTTGAGCAGTCCCCCTTCTCCCCAACCCTTCACCTCCAAAACAGTCCAAGGTATCTGGTCATCACGCAGAGGCCAGCACCATGGCTAGCCGCCTGCAGGAGCACAGCTGGAATCTGGCCGAGCTCTCGGTGCCCAGAGAAGGGACCAGAACAGGCTGCTTGTGCACCTGGAAGCCCCAGCCCCTTCACACACTGGTAGGCTCTGAATGGTTGAGGTGGCGGGGGATGAGCTCCAGCCCTGTTGGAACGTTCCACCTCCCAGTCACAGCCATTGAGAACTGGCGCTTGGCCCTGCCTGGTCTATAGCACAAGGTCTCTGCACTTCTTAGCAATGAGAAAGCACTCGCTGGTCACTTTCTGACTGTCGTATGATCGGAACTCAGGTTGTTTTGTGTGTGTGTGCGTGTTTGGGTGTGGATTATTTTCTCTCTTTGCATCTAGTATTGCTTTTTGAAAGAGCTGGGAGGGATGGTATTGTGTGATGGTGAGAATTCAGGTATCCGAGCTATTGCTCTTACAAGTCGCTTCTCGATTTTCCAGTGCCAAGAGTTGTTGCATAAGGCTAAGCAAATTCATTATTCGGTTTTATCATAAATCCGTCTCAATCGTCCTGCACCTGCTACAATATTTTCTTTAACTTCCCTCCTCCCTCTCTTTCTATTTTCCCTTTCACTCCCTTTCCTAACTCCCTGCCTCCCATGTTTTTCATTACATAAATACAATTTATTGACAAAAAGATTTTCAATTTATTTTTTCTTTCTCTTTATCTGTCTTTCATTTAGTATTGCTTTTAGTTAGAGCAAGGGGGCTGGCAGGTTGCTAGTAGGATTAAGAGGTAATTCTTTTATCTCTACAGTCCTTTACCTGGTTATGTCAGTTTCTCCTACACCAGGGCTTGTATCTCAGGGTTCACTTAGTTTTGTAGTTTGGTTGTAAATCAGGCATAACTCCTCTGTACCCTCAGTCAGACAACACTTAAACTCCTCTCCCCTATTATTTACTTTCTATGTCACTTTCTCTCAAATCCTTCCTCCTTTTCTGCTGCTTTTGAATGTCCAAAGTACTATCACCACAATGTATCTTTAACTTAGTGTTTTTTTTCTGTTTTTCTCTCATTTTCCTTCTTTGGTTTCATTTCTCCCTTTCTTAGAATATATATTTGAGGTATTTGTATGCATACAATGGAGAGTAAAGATTAATCATTGCTTCAGCTTCTATAGTATCTTTTATGATCATGTCAGGTTAATCTTCTCCAAAAATTGTGTACAAAGACTGCAAACACCAGCTTTTTATAAAGATGGGAATTATTTTCAACCTTCTTATGACTTCTCTCATCCCCAATTATGCACGTGTCTCTCACATCCCTCCAAATAATCTCGAAGAAACTTCCTCGCCCACCTCCAGTTCATGCATAAAAATAATGTTAACAAAGCCCTATTTCTCTTCTTTACTTCATTTCCTGTTGTCTGGTTTTTTGTTCTTCCCTTCTTTCTTTATGCTTTTCTTCTTCAGTTTTCCATCCTTCTTTCTCTGCATCTCAATCAACTTGTCAACAATTGTGTTTCATTATCTTCCTGGGTTTTTGACAAAATTATGAGTTTTTAAACCAAGTTTTAAATTATATTATAAATATAAGATTATTTTTGTAGATGCTGATATAACCAGCAGTTGTCTTTTCCTTGCAACTCAGTGATCAGGACTGAGTAGGTTGAATAGCTTCATAGACACCAAAAATTACCAAAGCCAAGAGCACATAATCAGGAGAATGTATTAAATATTAAGAACCCGCAGTAGCAACAGAATTTTCTGACATAACTGACCTCCAAGTCTCAGCACAAAAGCAATAGAAACAGGAAAAAGCAAAGAAACAAGATGCCTACAATTAATATTTAGTCTCCAAAAGCAGATCTCCCATGTAATGAAGTGAGAGAAGTTCCAGGTAAAAGTCTTGGAATAACCAATGGATCATAGAAGAAATCAGGGAAAAAACTACAAATGTCCATAGACCAAATGACAATACCAGAACATACTGAAATCTACAGAACATGATGAAAATGAATCTAATAGGTAAGTGCATAATTGTGAGTGGCTACATTAGAAAAACGGAATCATCCTAAATAAACAACCTAATGATGCCCCCTGAAGTCCTAGAAAAAGTGAGAGCAACCCAAGTCCAAAACTTGTCAAAAGAAAGAAATTATAAAGATAGAAGTGAAATCCGTGAAGTTAAGACAATAAAAAACAATACAAAGGATCCGTGAATCAGAGTTGAGTTTAAAAAGAGATAAATGAAAGAGTAATGCAGCTTTAGACAAACTTAAAAACAGAAGAAAAGACTCATATCAATGCATTAGATATGAAAAAAGTAAAATCAAAATAAGCACCATCAATATCCAGAGGATTATAAGAAACTATTTTGAAAATTTATATTCCAATAAATTAAAGAGTCTATAAGAAATGGATAAATTTCCTGACACATATGATTTACTAAAATTGAACAAAGAGTATATAAAAACATCAAATATACCAGTAACAGGCAATAAAATTGAGGCAATAGTAAAAATCCTACCAACTAAAAGAACAGAACTCAATGGACTTACTGCTAAATTTTTCCCTAACTTCAGAGAAATATTAATGCAAGTATTTGCCAAATATTTCCATGAAATGAAAAGAGAAGAAACACTGTCAAACCAGTCCTTGCAGCCAGAATTATGATATCTGAGCTGAATGAGGGCTCAACAAAAAATAGAAACCTATAGGTCAAATTCTTTAAAGAGCATAGATACAAAAATCAGCAGTAAGATACTTACAAACAGAATACAATGAATCGTTAAAAAATCATACGTGATAGCCAATTGGATTGCATCCCGGGGATGAACATATAGTGCAACACAAACAAGTCATAAATGTGATGTACCACCTCAAGAGAAATAAGGATAAAAATTACATGGCCATCTCAATGGATGGCACAAATGTCATTTGATAAAAGCCAACATTCATTTATGATAAAACATTAACAATCAAGGTATAGAAGGACCTTACTTCAATCCTAAAAATGTCATTTATGACATATGCACTGCCAACATCATAACAAGTAAGGAAAAACGGAAAATCTTCCCTCTAGAATCAGGAACAAGACAAGGACAAGCACTTGTTCAACAAAGAACTTGGAATGTGAACCACAGCAATGAGAAGAGAGACAGAAATAAAAGGGAGCATGAACAGAAAAGCAGTCAAACCATCTTTATGTGCACATGACATGATCCAAAAAATGAAAGGCCCAAAACATTCCACCAGAAACTCGTAATACTAATAAAAAAATTCAGCAAAGTGGCAGGATACAAAATCAACCCACAAAATCGATAATATCCCTCCACACGGTGGCGGTGAAACTGTGGCAACCTCCAGCAGCAGGTGGTTGGTACCACTGAAAGCTCTATAAGGTTCTCCATCACCACTGTGTACCAAAAGTGAGACCACTGAGAAAGACAAAGAAATGAAGAAAATGATCATATTCATTCTATGTTCAAAAAAGTTTAAACACCTGAGAATTAACCTAACTAAGAAGTGAAAGAGCTCTAAATTAAAAACTGTGGTGCTCTGGAAAGTGAGGTTGAAGAGGCTATTAGAAAAATGAAAGATATCCCTTGTCCTTGTACAAATACCATCAGTATTGTTCAGATTGCCAAATTATTGAAAATGATAAATAGTTTCAATGCAATCTCAGTAAATATATCAATAGATTTCTTCACACAACCAGAAAAATAATCTTGAAATTTAAATTGAAACAGAAAGCCGGGCATGGTGGCGTACACCTTTAATCCCAGTACTTGGGAGGCTGAGGTAGGAGGAGCATTGTGAGTTTGAGGCTGGCTTGTGCTACAACGTGAGCACAAGGCTGGTCTGAGCTACATAGTGCGACCCTGGCTCAAAAAACTAGGGCCGGGAGTTCTGCTCAATGGCTTAAGAACCTGTCTGGCAGGCGCGAAATTGTGAGTTCAATTCCCGGCACCGCAAAATAAATAAATAAATAATAAATAAATTGAAACAGAAGTGACCAAAAATAGTGAAAGCAAATTTGAACAAAAAGAGCAAAGGAGGATGCATTACAATCCTGGAGTTAAAGTTATACTACAAAGGTACAAGAGTAAAGATAGCCTGGTCCTGCCATTAAAGTAGATATGTAGACCAAGGGAACAGAATAGAAAAGCAAAAAGCAACACTTTCTAATCTCAGGCATCTGAACTTTGACAAGTGAGTCAAAGTAACACACTGCAAAACAAAAAACAGCAACTAAAAATAAAGCCTCCTTTACAAATAGTACTGATACAAATTGTTATGCATATGCACAAGAATGAAATTTTTACTAAAATCAATTCAAATTTGGCCAGTCTTGGATATTAAAACAGATAGACTAAATTTGTTGGCAGATAATCCCTTAAAATAGGCAAAAACTTTCTTAACAGAACCCTAAAGAAACAATATTATGAATCACCAAATGTAATTATGTCAAAATAAAAAGTAAATAAACTTCTATAGTGCAAAGGAAACAACTAACGGAATGAATAAATAACCTACATAATGGGAAAAATTTTTTCAACTACTCTTTGTAGAGATGCAGTATCTAGAATATATAAATAACACCAACAAATTATATCCAAAAAGAAAAACGCCCAATCAAAAATGGACCATTAAAATTAATAGACATGTTTCGCTGATGTAGTACAAATAACCAATAAGTACATGAAAAAAAAACTGTTCCACATCTTTGGCCATTAGGAAAATGCAAATCAAAACATCTCTGAGATTTTGACTTACTCCAGAAAGAATGACCACTACCAAGATTTCAAAAAGCAACAATTGCTGGTGAGGTCATGAGGAATAAAGGAACTTTTCTATATTGTTGGTGGCAATTTAACTGAGTGCAACCACTATGAAAATCAGTATACAGTCCCTCAAAAAACTAAAAATAAAAACTCTGTTTTTTCCCCTATGTCTCTTCCCAAAGGAGTTAGTCATCATTTTACAGTGGCATAGGTGTATCCATGTTTGTAGGCAGAAATTTCCCAATAGCTAAATTGTGGAATTTTCCCTATACCCAACAATAGATGAAGGAATTAAGAAAGTAGGATATACACACAAGAGAATATGACTAAGCCATAAAAATGGATAAATTTGAGCCATTTGTAAAAAAAAAAACCACGCCTCTTGAGATCATAATGTTAAGTGAAATAAATCAGCTACAGGAATTTAAATATTCCAGGGTTTATCTTATATGAAAAATTAAAAATGTAAATAATTTTAATAGTAAAGTAAGAAGACATGATAGGAAACAGGGATGTAAATTGTGAAGGTGGATATGGAGCATAGAGAGCTCCAAGAGACTAAAGGAGAGGAAAACGTGATCTCCACATGTACTAATTCCCCAAAACAAAGCTTGCTGTGACCCACGTGACCCTCGAGGTTCCTTGGGTGAAGGACTGCAAGAGGATGAGAGAATAAAGAGGAGACAAAGCTGGGGTCAGGTGGAGCCCTGACTCTCCGGATGGGAGGAAAGGAACTGCCCCCTCACTGCAGGGGCGTTTATTTATGCATTTAGCAACTTAATGTCACATGACACCCCGTTATCCTAGCAACCCACTCACTGTTCAGATTGTCTAGGTGTTCTCTGGACTGAAGCAGCTTCTTCATGTGGCTTTCCCCCGGGTGCTCTTTGTTCTGGGGCCAGCCATGCCCCAGCTTTGCTGTGTAGTCAATTTTCAGGTTCAGTGTCTCCCAACCAAAGGGAATTATTATGGATTGTAAATTACAGTGGCCCCTTGGTTCACAAACTAAATTCTTATGACAATTCTGGTCACAAATGGAATTGGTTGAAAACCAAATCAAAGTCATCCTACAAGAATGGAGAGCTATCCACCCATAAGAAAGACTGAATGTTTGTTAAATAAGTAAGTATTCTTTTTCATTATTTTTCTGCTGTAGACTTCGGTCCCAGCTTCTGATGCAGGTGAGCAAGTGCAATGAGAAAACACTCTTTTTCTCTGAAGAACGGCAGCGTGGTTTATCGTCAAGGTTCACAGTTTTCATGTCATTGTCATGCAGTCACCAAATGAATAAATGAAGCTGTTTCCCGTCAACCACAAAAGACCTGCTACCCTCAGCTGGTCTTCTACAGAGAGAAAATGTAGGAGCAACTGAGACATCCGTTTCTAACCTAGATTCTCCTAGATCTCATCTTACACATATTTTTATGAGTCTCTTAGAGGGAAAGAAAACACATGTCAAAGTCCTTAGGCTGAACTCAGTTTTCACTATGTAAAATTCTTCCTCGCTTATATTTAAATAAACATTAGTTTGCAGTAATGAGACAGCCAGTAGCCTACTTTAATTAACCACTTGAGAGAAGTAATAAATTAGTAATTTAGTCAACTCACTTTCACAGGCTAAATTTGAATCAATGAGTGATTTTCTCTTACATTAAAAAACAAATTAAAGAAATTTGGTGGGTTTTAAAATTTAAATCATTACTCACAATGATAACTATTTTTAAAAGTACTATATCCATATACTTAAGTGTAAACATTTTTTAATAAAAAGCTTCAGATATTCCCTGGTAGATCATTAGGCAGAATATGAAATTAAATACCAGTTTAAGGTGAGGAAATTACAGTGCTGAGATAATAGTATTCACTTCCCAAAAGAGTAAGACAGCAATGGGAATGTCTTCTATCAACTCGAGTGTGACAGAAGTCCTGCCTTCATATGTACCTAAAATATGCTTTATATTTTCTGAATTCCAGGTGTGCATCCTGCCAACAGAACAGGGAAGTAGAATATAGGATTGTTCTGAAGGTTTTTGCTTTGGTTTATATTTTGTTTTGTTTTGCATTTCTGATCATTTTATTTGAAAGGAAATACAAAGATAAAAATAGAAAGGAAAGTTTGAAAATAAGGACATTTTAATTTCATGGAATATTTAATGGTATCTCTTATTGACATTAACTATGTTACACCAATATAATTTTTCAGAAAGTGATAAATGTAGAAATTGAGTATTGCTAATATCTAGGAAATATATATGAAGCAGTTATTTCTTTATTTTTCATCTGATTCAAACTCACTCTTTAAGGTTTCTCTGTGGAAACTAAAGTAACTTTGTTCCCTTAAGTTGGAATTCAAATATGCATGTATAAAAACATGTAAATACTAGTTGGCCTGTAAAAAGAATTCTAAAAATACATTGTTGGAAGTTATTTTTGTGGAAGAATACAGCATACTAGTAAAAAAATGGTTACAAAAATATAAAAGTGAAAATAGGTTGTTTTTTACATTTATAGAAATTTTATTTACCTATTGACTTATATTGCTATATGTATCTAATAGATTATATCTCTATTTCTATCTTTATCTCTATCTCTATCTCTATCTCTATCTCTATCTCTATCTATATCTATATCTATATCCATTCCATACTGATTCAATAGAATACATTTGGCTTCAGGCTATCTCAAAATTTTTCATTCATATTCTCCCTAATCATAATGATATTAATATATTGTATTAATCTCAGATTATATAATATCCAAGAGTCTACATTTCCTGAAGATTATGCTGAATTGATATTAATATACATAGATTAATCTAATGATAAATGTATTGGTGGAGAAAAATTAGAATGCATCTGATTAAAACAAAAGTTATTGGTACCACATCTCAAAGAGTAGTATAATGTTTTTATAATGTACAATAAACAAATATTTTTGCCACAGTCTTGGCAATTTAAACTGCTGATTGAGCATTTAAAATGTTATAGAGTCTGCAGATAAACAAGTTAATAAAATGCCAGCTAGCAATATTTCAGATTGACTGAAAATAGTCATTCCCCCAGGGAAGTTATTTTCAGTTTGTTAGAAGTATTCCAGTGCCTCCGATGTGTAGCTGATAATCTCAGTATCATTGGTAATTTAAACAAAGATGTTTGGGGAAATACAATATGTAGAAAAAATTTTAAAACTCTTAGTGTATTTGAATTTTTTTTCTTGGTTTTCTGTAGTTTGTTTTAAAAATACAGGGAAGTCTCTTACCTTTTCAAAACATATTTGGTCTATCCTTACTTGTTTCTAATAAGCAAAATATTCTTTTTTCCTTCTATCATCCTTTCACTTAGAGAATTGTATTAGTATTTTCCACAACTACAGTATCATTTTACCAAATAATTTATAACAAATTATTATTTATTCAAATGTATTGTATGCTCATGACCCACGTCTGCTAAGAAAGAGACGTGTTTATGAAGAATCCACAAAATCTTTGCATACGGATTGAGTCCCCACTGGAATTATTTTAAAAATCATACTAATGATTTTAAAATCCTTCATTCCTTGTTTCTAGAATTTTTAAACCCATCTCATTGACTAGTTAAAGAGCATTTTGTATATAATACAAGATTTTGTTCAATTAACTTTTCTCTTATTCACTGTTAAAAATATTAGTTATTTTTTCCCATTTTTACAAAATAATAACTTTACTCAGAAAATAAGTAATATTAAAAATAACACCACCTAGTTATTTTATACACATTTCCTAATTGTCCACTCCACTGTCTTGTGGGATCTGTTAAACACTAATTAGATATTTTGAAATAAGTAAGATCTTGCTCTTTTCTTGAAGGAGTAAATATGTTAAGAAATTTCAAAGTACATGTTCTGTGTCAAAGCTTATTGTGAAGTACTTTGTGGGAAACAGTTTTCAGGGGTTCTGGAAAATAAAAGCTTGAGAATTGAAAGCAGTAATGTAGAAAGGGATATTCCTTCGATAACAGATTCATTCATATTTATTGTTTCTGTGTCTTTCTCCAATAATGATATACTTTTACTGATGCCAAATGTGATTCAAGAGAAAGAAAATTTTAATGTCAAACATTTTCTAATACTGACGCTTGTTGCTTATTGTATGTCTTAGTTATTTTTCTCATTGCTGAGACAAAATGGCTGACACCCAAAGTTAAAGGAGCAAAAATTTATTGTAGCTCATTGTTTGTAGAGGTTTCAGTCCATCATCAGTTGACTCCAAGGCAGAGTAGCACGGCAGAGGGGTATCACAGAGGAAAAACAGTCTGTGGCAGGCAGAAGGTGGCAAAGTAACATAGTAGCAAGCAGCCCATGACCACAGCAGCCCTATTTCTGTCCCTGATATTTCTTTCCAGGCTATCTGCCCTTAGGACTGGTAGCACCACACCCATGGAGGGCTCTCCTGCTATCTATTTGCAGAACTATGTCAAACCAGTCAGTGGACTAATTTAGTAACCACACACCCTGGATCCAGCATCATGCATTTAATCCTAGCATCACACACACTAGATTCAGCCACCTCTGCAAAGCCCTACCTACGACACACAAGGCTCAGGGGGGACATCTAGACACAAGCCATAACACTGCATCTTTTGCTTAAATGGAAAGCTTGAGAATTGAAAGCAGTAATGTAGAAAGGCTTTTCTTTCTCATCTTTGCCAATACCTTAGGAATGAATGGTGCCTTCAATAAACTCCACAGCAGATCCAGAGGACAGTAAAACTGCCACACACAATTCATTACCACTGGCCCTGCTAAATGAGGCCTTTTAATCATTAATTTCTCTATTTTTATTAAAAAATTGGTGACTTGCATGTGTCTTCTTTTTCCCTAAAACCATAGCCCAAGGGAATCAGGCTAAAAGCATAAGTGACAAATGACCAGAGGTAAATTGTAAGAAAATATTGTGCATCCTACCCACAAATACCTTGTTTTGAAATTATAAATGAAACAAAAAGATTTCTGGTATATAATTTAGGAGTTAGCTCTTCTTTGGTAATCAAGAACCCTAAAACTCCACCAGCTCTCAATACCAGCCTTACATGGCTCACACACATTGTTTGTGAGTGGCTTTGGGATCAGCGAATACCTCTTTGTTTCACAAGTTTTTTCTTTCCAGGACTAAGGATGGCCTGATGTATCTTCTTGGAAGTATGATTTTTAGTGGACAGAAAGAGAAAGATGAAAATCCAACCACAGCTTAGCTCTGAGAGTCCTCCCTAGGGCACGACCTCCTTCAGTTCTGCTTAACAGATGTCTACGCGCAAGATGAATGAGGGCGCAAGGATGCCGTCACGGGAGCATCATTGCAGGTCATAGGTCACAGGTGAGGGCAATCGTCTTTCTAAAAGAGCAAACCATGGATGACAGTACCACAACCTCAGGGAGGTGGAGTCAGAAAGTTTAAATAAAGAAAATTATCTCAGAACCGAGGTTTGATTTGACCAAGAAACTGCCAGGGATTGTGAAGGAAGAACGGAATGTCAGATATCTTTTTCTGGAAAAAGGAGAAAGTATAAACAACCAGTGATGAAAAATAGAGATTCTTCCTCAAGCATAAGCAGGCAGGGTTCATACTATGTAATTAGTATATGAAAGATTCAGAATATTCTAGTGTTCAATTTCATCCTAGATGTGAGCCATTCTACAATACTAATTAGTGCTCTTATTCTTCTGCTTATCTCTGTGTACACTTTTTGATATTGTCAATTTTTGTTTACTTTTAACAAAACATAAGCTAACTTCACCAAATCCAGGCTGCAGAGCACGGCAGGTGGCAGGGAGCGAGATTCCATCACCATCACTCAGTTCTGTGAGGAGACGCTGCCTCCTCTTCCCTGTCGTCACACAGAATGGAAAAGCTAATGGATCTCATTGAATTTGCAGGGGAAGAAAAGGTCACAAAGACTCAGGATCCCTTTTTTAAAATTAAATTTTCAAATAGAGAGGTGTCCTTTTACTGTTATCACAGTATGCAGTTAAAGTCCCATACCTGAGAGTGAATTTCTATTTGTCTAACTTTCCATAAAACCTAGTAGATGAGTAATCTGTCTAAATCAGAGAATGTTAGCAAATCCTTCCACTTCAAACCAGTAGCCATATCCTCCAATAGTTAATCATGGTTAAAGCTGATGTTGTTATCTTCAGCTGTCTGCCTTTTCTTAGATAACCTCTGACAACCTGACTGCTGCCTCCAGGAGAAGTAGGGATTTGGAGTCTCAAAGTGGTGCATTTTTAATACTGTGTTTTGTAAGTATCATGTTCCAGTGTGCTCTGACCTGTGGAAACCTGAGGTGGAATAATTTTTAAAATGCTGAAAAAAATCACTGATCTCATGAAATCATTCTTTATTGGGAGAAGATTCATATAAACAAATTAAAAGATGATTTAGATTAACTTTAGATCATTGCTAAGGGAGTGCAGGCACTAAAGATGAGAGAGACCTGGAGAGGAGGTTTCACTCAGGATGCAGTCAGGAGAGCCATCCGTGAGTGAATACATCAGCATCTGGAAAAGGGTTCGCTGCAGGAGGCCACAGAGGAAATGGGATACAGGCCATCCCCAGAGGGAACAGGATGCAGGCCAGCCTCAGAGACCTAGGTGTCATCTGAGGCATGTCCCACTGAGGGAAGCACTGGGTTTCATTAACTTCTGATTCTGGGCATCCAGGCAGACTGTGGAGGTCTAACAAACCAGCAGGGTGTTAGACAGCCATCGGCTAGCCATAGGCCAGCTGTCAATTAGAAAGTAACTAAAAACCTAAACAAACAAACAAAACAACTCTAATAAAAATTTTCAAAAGGTTAAACACTGGCTATTTTCTATTGAGAGTGAATATACGGTCGAAGCCCTGGGTCATGGTTTCCTGATCTTAAAACAGGACTCTGGGTTATGTTGAAGAGATACTACCTCCCAGAGTAAATTGGCTTCATTTCTCTTTATGTGAAACTCAATCTATACTTCTCTGCCCTACTGCATCCATATTATTTTCTTTTTCATTTCTTCATTCTTTGTAGATGTGCTTATCATTCTGTCTAATTCTTCAATAAAATTCTTCCTCCTCTCTTGGGTCCTTGGGACAAGTAAGGTAAAGTCTTTCATGCAGAGATCTGGGAGACCACCAAGGGTGTGTGCTGCCTGCTGTGGATGAACTGAAGAAGTTCAAGACAAAACCATCTGTATCACAATTCTATTACCAGTAAAATGGGCACCACGGATTAACATGATAATGCTAAACAAGTAAACAAGTTCTTACCATAGCTCAAGTTGCATGGAAATCACTTGATAAATAATAACCTATTCATGCTTATGATTATATGCACATTTATACATAAAATTAAATCGCTCATCTCATTTGTAAACTCATTAGGTAACAGAGAAAATTTTTAATATGTCTTATAATTTATTTTGGTAGAAATGTCTGTTCTTCAACTGCAATATAAGAAAAATATTAACTATGATCAGTAGAGCATGCTAGAATTCAACAACACATGCATACCTTACCAACAAGTAAGCTTAACCACAGTTTCTTCCATCTTTGTCCACCATCTTTATTTCTTAGGCCCTATCTTGTCTGATGATGGGAATCACCAGATGCACTCTGCTGACAAACATACCAATGGGTTCCTCAGAATGTTCACAGCATGACAGGTGGTTCTCATGCAGCAGAAAACTCACAGGTATCTGGTTCCCTTTTCTATGAGCAGATTGTATGTGTTAGGCCCAACAACCAGGCTTAGCTCAGTAGCACATGTGTAGAAATGACATCTACAGGCTTCAAAAAGTTTATTTAAGGTGCGCCATGCTCTTGGTCCCTCCACTGAAAGAACAGCATTGTTTCAGAATGAAGGTGCTCACCCAAGCTCCCAGCTTAAGAGGACAGGAGACTTCTCAGTCCTGAGATGGATCAGTAGAATGAGGGCCAGTCACACATCTTCTTTGAGAAAGCCAATAGATGTCAATTGGAACCACAATATAAATTAGTCTGTCAAGCAAAAATATTAAAGAAAATCGTTTCCAATTTTAAAATGATTTCCATGATTTATACATTTGAATGCACCCATTTAGGCTATGTAGTATCTTCCCTAAAGAAATTTTTATAATCTTTGTCTTTATTTTCTCTCTTCTCCTATCTCAACTTTACATCACTCTTTCACCACCCCCATTGTTCTGAATTGCCTGCATATTGCTAAGTCTGTAACAAGTTCTGTCTTCATTTTACTTTTTCTTAATTGCTATTTTAGGATACATGAGTATTTCTTTCTTTTAAACAATCTGTTTTATTTTGGTTCTGTATTGGGTGATATACTATGTTCCCCGAAGTCCTCATATACTTTTGATGGGGCTAAGTCCAGTGCTTGCTTGTGTTCAGTTTGTTGTTTAGCACTGGGATTGGTGATGTGAGTGCTACACCCATCCAGGGTGGAGCTGAGATACAGTGTAAGAGAAGGTGGGTCTGCCTCTTGCTTGCTTCCACACTTCCACCCCCTCTCTCTCTTGCCAGTGCACCATGTGCTTGCTGTTTGAGGCTGCCATTAATGGCAGCCCACCATGCCATGCTGCCTTGGAGTCAACTAAGTACGGACTGAAACTCTCAAGGAACTGTAAGAAATAAACCTTTCCTTTCCTAATTTTGGGTGTCAGGTATTTTGTCTTGGCAACAAGTGAAAAGTAACCAAGACAGAATTTGGTACTGAGAGTAGGGTCATTGCTGTGACTATTCCTGACCATGTGGTTCAAGAGCCTTTGGAAATGGCTTGTGGAAAGAGTTTGGAAAGGTGTGGAGATGTTGCCTACATGCATAGAGCTGGAAAAACTTAGGCTGTTCTGTATGGGAGATTCTGGTCAGAGATCAGGAGCCCAGAAGGCTGATAAGAAGCCTGCCAGTAAAGACCAGGCTCAGGAGGTTTCTGCTGGGAAGAAAGACCACACTGGGTGTTGGACTCCACATGACGTGTGTTATGGCTTGGCAGAAAGTTTTTCTGCATTCTGCCCATGCCCAGAGACTTTGCATAAGACTGAGATTAAAGGTGATGGACTCATTAATCTGGTGGAGGAAATTACAAGGCAGCCAAGTGTTGAAGCAGTGGCCTGACTATCACTGGGGGCATTTAGCCAGATTTATGTTAGGAATAAAAAGCAAGAAGCCCAGCATGGTGATTTAAAACCTTGTGAGTTTGGCCAGGAAGCTGTGGACTTTAAAGATGAAGCCAAGACCTTGGTTGCTGAGAAGGAACAAAGAAATAAAAAAGATGACCTGGGAGCATCCCGGGAAGCAGTGGGCCTCCACCCCTTGCAGTCTCAGACCTTCAAAAGTGAAAGAGTTTGCTCGGAGGAAAAAGCCTCAGAGTGCCTTGTCCTGGAGTGGCGACAGAGGCCACAGGAGGTTTTAAAAGGGTCATAGCTGTGCCATGTCCCAGAATTGCAGTGGCCATGCCAGATTCCAAAATGGTGGCAGCATAGAGATGCTGTTCCTCACAATCAGGTTCAGAGAGCTCAGCAATCCGGACTGTCAACCCCTACAGCTAAGAGAGGGGAAAGCCTGGTTACTGTTCCAGCCTGCTGTGGACCTTGGCAGCATCCACATGGCACTGGTTTTAAGTATAAGAAAAGGCTAAGGCAATTTCTGCCTCACCTGCAGAGAGCAGTGTGTAAAGATGTAAGCATGAAGCCAAAAAACATGGATCATCCAAGAAAAGCTATAGAACTTAAGACCCCTAAAAGTACTGTGGAGGTGGGATCACTCAAGCCTTTTGGAGCTTATAACCAGTTTGCTTCAGATGCTGAGCAGAGAACTCCAGGACTTAATGTTTGCCCTGCTGGATTTTGGACTTGCTTTGGTTCCAATGTTTTGTATTCCCCTTTTTGTAACTTTTGGAATGGTAATGCTTATCTTGTGCCTTTATATGTTGGAAGTGCTTAACCTTGTTTTAATTTGTACAGGGGGTTACAGGTAAGAGTTTGCCATAGATCTTGAAGGAGATTTGGGACTTGGACTTTTCAGTAATGCTGAAACTGTTAGGACTTCAGCAACTCTTAGAGATGGACTAAACGTCTTTTGTATTAAGAATGTACATGAGTACTTGGGGGTCCAGGGGTGGAATGTATTGGGTGATATGCTATGTACCCCCAAGTCCTCATATACTTTTGATGGGGCCAAGTCTGGTGCTTGCTTGTGTTCAGTTTGTTGTCTAGCTCCGGGATTGGTGATGTGAGTGCTTTACACGCCCAGGGATGGAGCTGAGATACAGTGTAAGAGAAGGCGGATCTTCCTCTTGCTGGCTTCCATGCTTCTGCCCCCCCCCCAGCATGCCACACGCTTGCTGTTTGCAACCACCATGAACGGCAGCCCTACCATGCCATGCTGCCTTGGAGCCAACTAAGTATGGACTGAAACTCCTGAGAAACTGTAAGAAATAAACCTTTCCTTCCCTAATTTTGGGCATCAGGTATTTTGTCTTGGTAACAAGTGAAAAGTAACCAAGACAGGTTCTAATGATACCAAAGTTTAAAGATTTTTTTTTTCCTCAGGTCTCTGACCTACTTTCTCTCTCTTATTTACTGTATTTTTAAAATCTCCTTGAAGATTGACTACCAGAATTGCCCGGGGCTATTTTATAACTTCTCAGAATTATATAAAATCTCTTCAACCCATTAGTTATGTGGCCAAAATAACTAATGAGTCTTTAAAAATGAATGTATCAGTTCATGCAATTTCTTCATCCAAATTTCACCAACAGTTTTACGTCTCACTTTGAATCAACGCCCATTTCCTCATGACAGTAAAGTAAAATCTGAGTTGAGATATCCAGTCTGTCTATGGGAAGCAACCATGTATCCAGCCAGCTAGAGGAGTTCACCAACAGGGAACTGCAGAACAAGGTTAACCATTAGAGAGCAGATTATGCAATTGACACAAAGTGGATGAGTAGAAGGCAGGCAGGATATTATTGATATATCAATGAGATTAGATGGAAAGTGGTTCTATAAGTAACACAGGTGGAGAAGGCTAGAGTGTCCATGAGGGAGGGCATCTTGCTATGCAAAAATCTGTAGCAAATCCAATAGACTATGATGTTCAAGACACAAGACATATGTACAAAGTGTTATTGCTGAATTACATAAAACACAGAGTATTGGGCATCAACATACAGGATCCTTCACCTAACTTCAATTGCTAAGCCATTTCTTAACCTAGAGGTCAACAAGCAAAGAACAAGTCTTTTGCCCTTGAGGAAGCACTCCGAGAAGTGTTTCTAATTTCTGAAATGGACAGATGGCAATTTGATAGAATAATTGCAGACAAGGGAAAAATGAATGTCCAGATTTTTTCAGAGTTGTTAGACATAGAGTCTGAGAAAATAATGATACTACTGACCCCAAGTAGAGATATAGGAAGACCACTCAAAATTGACTTATTCTTCCAAAGTTTTTCACTACTAATTTAGTGGATATAAGGAACACACTATGGTCATTTTTCTGGTACTGACTGCATAATCACGATAGACATGTAGCATACTCACGGTGTTCTATGGTATGTGAGTAAAAAGCCACACCAGAGGGAAGTTCAAGAAGAAGACTTGAAAGTACCATAATCCTCTTCTTCCAATCACCAAGAGCCAAGTTGACCCAGAAGCAGAACTGCAGAATGGCTGGGATTACAGAGCTAAAGCATGACTTAGAAGGAGCATCGATCCTCAGCCTCCTCTCTGCAAGTCAGCCTTATGACCACGCGTATCTGTTTAAGTGTCAAACTGGCTGGATTCAGAGACTCCTGCAGAGTTAACTTGACTGTGGCATGCTATTCACATCAATGAATTAATCCACTGAGTGTGCTGTTGTGGGGCTCACTCGAAGGATTTGGGTCAGTGGAGGAGTGTCATTGGAGGGTGTTTTATCTCTTGCATATGCATTCACCCCTGGGCTCTCTGGAGTGAGTGGCTTTGCTCCAGCTTGCATTTTGCAGTGATGTTCCTGCCTTGAAACTAGCCAAACTTGGACTGAAACTTCTTAAACTGCAAGCCACAATAAACCTATCTTTCTTTAGGTCGATGGTATCAGTTATTTGCCCCAACAAAGGAAAAGTTGACCAATACACCCTTCCAACAAACTAAGTGGATGATGTGCAGTGACAGTTGACTACTGAATGTATAACCAGGTGGTAATTCCAATCATAGGTGTAGTGTTGTTCCCCTCTCCATAGCAGAACAAACTGTCACAACAGCCTCAAAAACTTGCTGTGTGACTGTGGACCGGGTGAATGTTTGCTACCAGTCCCTCTCAGGAAAGAGGATCAAAATAGTTCGCATATCCACAGAAAAGAGAGCAGTTCATATTCACTAGCTTACCCCAGGGCTATGCTAATTGTGCTCTCTATTACAATGTGTCCCAAAAGACCTTGATTGACTTGACATTTTGCAAAAATTTGCAAACATTGCACTGATTCACTCTACTGGATTGATGACATTGTGCTTATTGAAACTGGTGCAAAAAAGCCACATGCACTCTTGGATGTCCTTGAGAGGGAGATGAGTTGCAAAGTCTGAGAGATCAACCCAAGAAAGAATCAGGGATTTTTAAACTATGAACTTGCTTTGAAATTGATCGAGCCATATTATGGCAGAATAATTGTTTTAAAGTAAGATAAGAGTAGAGGGGTTGACAGAACCTGAAATTGGAGGCACCGTATACCTCATTTTATAAGACTCTGCCTGTCATTTAAGAAATACAATTTTGCCTACTTGCTTCATGGCATGAACGCTTTGCAGGTTTCAGTGATGTCTGTTACAGTTCCATGTGAAACACACCCCAAAGGTCTCATGCATTCAGTTGGAATGCTTGGAAGTGGACTGGATTCGGAAGGTTCTACCTTCATCACTGGATTAAATATGAGGTCATACTTGATGGCGTGATTGAGAAGTGGTGGAAAATTCCAGAGGAAGGAATCTTGGGAGCGTGACCTTCAGGCATCTCTGGTTCCTGGTACCTTCCTTGCTCTTGAGAGTGATTTTCCTCTGCCACACATTCTGTCACACAGTTTCCATCTTGGCTCCAGTTGACTGTACACTGAAACTTCTGAAGATGTGAGATAAAATAGACCATTCCTGCTGTATGCATCCCCCTCAGGTACCTGGCCAGAGCAGCAAAGAGCTGATCGATGCACTGACAACAGAAGAGGTCTCTATAGTAGTGGGGAGTGTCTATTATCTCCTTTGTCATTCAGGGCAGGCTGCTTGAAGGATTCTATATGGACAGATGATTATTGGGCAGATGATAAGTTCCTTGAGTGGCAGGAAACTATTAAAAACAGTCTTTCTTGGTGCAAATAGAAAAAGAATGACTACATGGGACTCCAAGTAACCAAGTGACAGGAATTAACCATTATAACCTGGATATTTTTAAATTCTTCATGTCAAAAATTCAAGTTATTGGAATGGTTTATTCAGCACTGACCTTTGCATACTGACAGAGCTTAAGGAAATCACACATGCAGGTGATTCTCATTTCCTGCCACCTACTTCTATTGCACTAACATTTTTTACTCAGCCCAAGCATATGAACTGATGGAGAATTTTCTTATGGCATGCTAGTAGAAAAAGAAAGCAAATCACATCTAGTTCATGGATGATTTAGCTCCACACGATTTTTTGCATTGACAGTAGTCTGATGGTTCTCTAGGGTAATCCAAAGTAGTGCTGGTAAATGGACAGAGATTTGAGTAATATTTGTAGTTATCTCCCTCATATGGAGAAACTGTGGTCTGAAGTTAAATTTATACTTGGGAATTGGTCAAAGGTTTGAATGTCTCTAGACTACTGAAGGAAATAATATGAGGGGAAAAGCTTGTTGCATTAATTCCCTATTGTAACTGTATCACACTATACCAATTTAGTTAGTAGCTTAAAACAAGACAACAAAAACATAAATTTACACTTTTGGAGGCCAAAAGTCTAAAATGGATCTCATGGGTTTAAAATCAAGATGCTGCCAAGGCTGATTTCCCCTTTGAGTGATGTGATACTCACTTTACTCTTTGCTGAGATACAGTAATAGACATCTGCACCTAAAAGAGAAGTGGTTTGTTTAGGCTCATGTTTTCAGAGGTCTCAGTCCATGGACAGTCGGTCAGTGCTGAGGCAGAAAGTGCATGGTGGAGGAGCCTGGTGAAGCCAAGGAGCTACCTCGTAGCAGCCTGGAAGCACGAAGCATGCAGAGAGGAGACCAAGAAGGGAGCCACACTTCCAGGCCACTCTCTCAGTGACTTGTCTCTTTTGACCAGGCTTTGCCACCTAACAGCACGCTTGGCTATGGATTCTTCCATGGAGGAATCTCCTCATGAGTATGGAGCCTCATGAGCTTGTACCCCTGAACACATGAGGCTTTTGGGAAACATTCTAGATCTAAACCATGACAGAGGCATTAAGGGTCAGTTTGTTCCTTTAAATCTCCAGGTTCCAGAGGATGCCAGCGTTCTTTGTTTTGTAACGCTCTCCTATCTTCTAAAACAAAAATGGCCAGAGAAGTCCCATATCACTCTGATACTGTCTCTTCTTTCATTTATACAAAAGTGATTGTGACTATATTGGGCCTACCTGAATGTTTCACAATGATTTCTGCACCTTGAGGTCAGTTTATTAGCCTTCTTATTTTCATCTGGGACATTAGTTTTCCTTTTCTATGTATTCTGAAATATTTATAGGACACAATGTTGACAACATAGACCTTTCCATGGGTAGTGTAGTGGGGTGCTGGTGGTATTATTCTCCCTGAGTGTCATTTTAGTGTTCCTATGGAAATGGGCACAATATGATGAGACATTGGAGTCTCCTGTCCACATCCTCTGAAGGGCTTCTGCTACACTAGAGGTGATTCTTCGTGGAGTTACATTCCCCTGGGCATCACCAGTCTGTGTGTAGAATCACCGAGGGTTTTCAGGAGACTTAGCAGGCTTAAGCCCTGTTAGACCACAGCAGCATTTTAGTTGTCACTTCTATCTCCACATTCCAACTTTCTTTACTCTTTCTGCATGATTTTTAATAAGTTTCTAAAATGAACTATTCCATCATTTTAATATAATACAGTGATTAAGATATTAGACTTGGGAATCAGAGATACTAGTCTGAATCTTGACTACTTAAAAATTGATGAACTATGATAATTTATTTAAATGCTCTGGTTATTAATTATGGGTAGAACAAAGTAAATAAATCTAAGTAGAATATTATTTAAAGCTGAAGATACAAATGTATGGAAAAGTGATAGTACTTGGCATAAAAGCATTATCCTATCCCTAAATGCTAGCTATGTCTATTGGTCCTACTAGCATTGACCATATTTCACCATTGAGGCTCTTTAAATGATGTTATGTAATGGTTGATACATTGTGTCAACTTGAGAAGTCTAAAAGCTTAACTAAGTAACTTAACAGTTATATATTCTAGGGTGAAGAGGACATGTTCTCACCTCTAGAAGTTGTTCATCATGTCAATTTGAGAAGTTTAGAAGCTTGACTAAGTGGGCCATGGTCCTCACCTTGTAAACATCCTCATTCTGTGCAAGAGGAGGACATAGAGATTTTGAGTGCTATACCAACGCGGGGGAGGGGTTAGCCTGCATACAATATAAGGGTGGAAAAGAGACTTGCTACTCTTGCTGCTTTGCTGTCTTCTGCCACCTTGAACTGTTGCCCCTGTGTCATCCTCTACTTTGGAGCCACTTGATTATGGACTAAAACCTCCACAAAATGTAAGCTAAATAAACCTTTCCATGTTTAGTGTGGGCATCGGGTATCTTGACTCAGCAATGAGAGAAAAGTAACCAAGACATATAGGATAATTACATGAGAAAACCCAAAATACTCTTTTAAAAAGAACAAAAGAAGAATAAAAACAATGATACAGAATTTCAAAACAAAATAATAGGAGATTAGCAATGGTTAATATATTGCATATTGTTACCTTCAAAGTAGTTGTTCAGATTACAAGATACAGGCATGAAAAATATAATCAAACAATCAAACAATGAAATATTCTTAATCATATTTTTTCTGATCTTTATATTTTTAAAAATATGTATAGAAACCATAATCAGAAAAAAATTTACAATTTTCACTTGGTCAAATTTTCATCAAAAATGTTTGCTCTTAATCTATAGTTTTTTCTCAATTCTGACCTTGTAGAATCTACCAAACTCATTGTGGACAGTTCAAGAATTAGGCCTCAGAGTGGGGCCAAATTCAACAACTGTCAAGTCAAAATGTAAGTACTAAATATTATTATATTAATATTATAATATCCACAGTATGGAAATATGACCATTACTTTTCTTGTTGTACCAAGATACTGAGTAAGTTAATTTCCAAATTTGATTGGCTTGAGGAATAGTCATCTGTTAGTAAAGGAAACAAAACTTTACTCCTCACATTGTGTATGGCCCTATCAATAATTCATCTGTGTGGAACGAATACTATCTTTCTTTCTTAAGGGTGAAATAAGAATCAAAATAAAATTCTAATTATAGGCTGGGGATTTAGCTCAGTGGAATAAGTGCCTGCCTGGCAAGCATGAGGTTGTGAGTTCAATTCCCGTAAATAAATAAATAAATAAATAAACAAACAAACAAAAAAAAAAACCCAAAAAACTTAATTACATATTATTGGTGGTATTTGATTTATAAAACACAAATCCTACAAAGCTGGTACAGTCTTGTCAGAGGTCTTATTTTCTACTTCTCTTGGTCTTCCTTTTTCAAAAACGCATTCTTAAAATTTCTTGTATGCTTGTTTAGAATGTGCCAAATATGAATATTATCTTAAATTGAGTCAACCCCAAGAGATTAAATGATGCTAGGAATAAATCAATGACACACACGTATTATCACTCATTTGGGGAGACTCATTCAATGTATGATAATATTTATATTTATTGTTTGTAATTTATAATAATAATATGTTTAGTCTTTGAAGTCCTACCCATACTTCAGATAATTGTAAAGTCCAAACACATGTCTAGAAAAAATTTAATCTGCTCCCCCTTCTTATTATTATGCAAAATACCTTTATTTCTTGTTCACTTTGAAAATATAAAATATCTTCATTGCCATTATCTTTATTACAATAGAATAAAAACAGAAGTAAACTAATATATTTAATTTAATATCAAGTAAAATCTTGTATTGATGGCACTAAAGGACTTACTTATTTGGTCATTGACTGAAGATTTGTTATTTGGCTTAAATTTTTCTCTTCATAATAAGTAGTTACAAAGTAAAAATTTAAATGTCAAACTGTATTCCCTTTAAGTTTAAAATGACTTGCACTGAATTTTTAATGCACTACTTTTAAAAGAGTTTTTATACTGAAGGACAGGTAAACCTTCCCCAAAATATCCCGTTTTGTCTTTTTTCTAAAACCCATTTTGCCCCTAATTAGAACATATATTTCTGAAAAAAGGCGCAATGAACCAAGTATAAGAAACGAACGCTATTTGAGCGGAACACAGGTGCTGCCCTCATCTTCACGTCGGGACTTCTGCCTTGGGACGTGGTCTCACCGTCACTAGGACGCAACCAGTCTGGGTGGGTCAGCTCCGGTCAGCTCGGGCCACTCTGCAAGGATTCACCGGCTTACCCTACTCCGGGGACCTGGTCCGCGAGTGGACACTGCCGGCCACCAGGTCACAGTCCTGAGAGAGACCTGGACCGCCCTGCGCAGCCCGGGGCAGAGTTCGAGCACACGCTGGCTGCTGTTTGAGGCTTCCAAGCATAAGGGTGAGCAAATAACTCGGAACATTAGTCAGACAATATTTGTTTTTTTATATTAACATTTCCTATAAACCTTCTTATTGTTTCTTCTTTCGCTGTCTCTCTGACTCATTTTCTCTCTACTCCCTTTCTGTCCATTCTTTCCTACTGTCAGTCAGACACACCCGCAGTGTAGACACTGATCAATCTCAAAAGCTACAGATATTACAGTGAATAATCAGCACACATCTTTAGTCGTGTATTCCGAAGTTACTGAAACTACGTCCATGGATCAATCACACTGAAATGCTAATATGCCCTACACTACTTGCTCGTTCGTTCATTCTTTCTCTTTCTCTTCTTTCTTTTTCTCTTTTCATTCTTTCCTTCTTTTCTTTCTTTTCCTTTCTTTCTTTCTTTCTTTCTTTCTTTCTTTCTTTCTTTCTTTCTTTCTTTCTTTTTCTTGCTGAGTCTCTGCAGTGAGCAGTCTATACCATGAGTTTCTCACTCTAATTTGTCATCTTTACCCCACAACTCTCATTAAAAAGGAAAATGATATATGGTTTACCAAAGTTTTAAGTACCATCATTAACAAACATATTGATTCATTGGTAAAATGCTCTTAGAAAAATTTGTTCATGCAACACTTACAGAATTTTATTTTTTATAAGTAGAGATAACTGGCAAGAAGACCAAAATGATTCAAGTGTGCAAATGGACTTCACTTTAATGTGTCACAGGAATAACTTCAATTGTAATGATTAATTTCATAGCATCAATTCACTATTCTAAAAACTAAAAGTATGTAATATCTTTTCATAAAATATAAGACAAAAAGATGACATTACTTTCATATAAATATAACTGAGTTCTTAAAATCCTTTAAATACCCATATGAGTTATTAAAAAGAAAATTTGTATCATAAATCTGGAATGTCAAAGAGTTTTCAGCTTTTCAATAAAATAACAAATACATTTAGAGTCCCAAACTCATTGTATAATATTTTGGACTCTTTCATAATTATGCATTAGCCTGTAATCTTATGACCTTGTATTCTTATAGCTACAGAATACACAGAAATGGTAAGTAGAAATAAGACACAAAAGTACACGTCTTCCGAGTTACACATTAGAAGAATGAAATCCAAATGAAACTTTTCATATCCACTGTTTTCTGTAAGCAGACTTTTCACAGCATTATGCTGAAGAAAATCTATGGTAAAATGAGCAACAAAAAGCTAAAATATTTATCTCTGCTTCTGCATTATGTGCCAATTTGCAGAAAGTGATTCCAGAAGATATTTTCAATTCCAGCCTACTTCTTTAGAAATAAATATTTGCTGAAATAGGTTACTAAAATTTCTCAAAATCTTTGTAATTTACACAGGAACCAGTAAACATGGTCATTTAGACTCGTACAGAAAAATGCATAGCAATTCCAATATACCCCAACAGACATTTTATAACAACACTATCTAGTTGTAGTTATTTTTATTTAAGTATCATACCAGTTCTTTTCATTTTATTCCAAGCTTTTCCTAATTAATTTTTTGCTTCTGCAGTTAGAAAGATTTGAATCGTTAGCCACATACTCAAGGAGACGTAGTAACACAGTTCACAAGTGACCTTAGAATTTAAAATCTAAATCTGATCCCTAAATATTTTATACTTATATTCTGTGTGAATGCTAGAATTTTCATGTTATGCATAAACCATTTTTCCTTAGTGAGGGATCATTTTTTAAAGGAAGTACCTTCATTAAATTTGAAATAGTTTGTGACTAAAAAGAAATAATAAAAATATCTACATAGGATTGGATGTTCTTTCACCTTGAGATCTATAAAATTTTAATGACTTATGAGTTCTCCAGAGTTGGAATGCTTCATTTTCAGAAAGCATGGTCAAGTCAGAAAGGAGCACACAGGAAATAAGATGTATGCCCTGTGTTTTCACACTTTTTCTTTGACAAATTGATTTACTCAACAACCTTTCACCAAGTTTTATTGGGGAAGTTCTAGAATAAAGAGATAAATGTAATTAAGACTCAGAAGTAAAGGAAAGAAAAGGAGATATTTCACCACCTGTTGCTGTCTCATTTCATCTGCTATCTATGTACACGCTCTTGGAAAATAATCACGAGAAAATTTGCAGGGAGGAAAAGAATTGTAGACAATTGTACCAGCAAAAAGGATGGATTGTCCCTGCATGGTAGGGATGAGAGTTAGAGATGGATGGAAAGTGATGGAGAATTTTTAATTTTTAAAATTTTTATTCATGCACATTTACAGTACAAAATGACTATACTCAGTATGGGGAGTTGGTGCATGTACATAGCACATCTTAATTCGTTTTTTTCTCTGAAAAGCCAGGATGAAATGAAGGTTGTACATTTTGGAAAGCAAGGGAGTGATGAAGGTTTCAAATTAACAGCATATTCTAGAAGCAGTCGTCCTTGGGGGAGGTGAGACTAAGAATGGTAGAAAAAAGGAATGAGCTATCATGTTACTACATCATGAATTACGATGAATTTCTGCCCAAGGTACAGTGATGAATAGCAAAATCATGTAGTTCTTCACCAAAATACTGTGTTTGACATGCATTTTGAAAAATAATTTTTTAAAATTATTTTTTAAATAAGAACAGTAGTGTTTAACTTCTCTTTAGCAAAACTGGAGTTACCATGGAAATATTTTTATACATTAAAGAAACACATTGATTGTGTCAAAGCAATGCATTTGTTATGCTGCATTAAAAAAAATCCTCAAGACACTTAGGTCTGAGAGGGTTATTATCAGGATTTTCAGCTCTGTGTGTGGACACTGCCTGTATTGTTTTAGGAAGCATAGTTTCTCTAAAACAACTCTCTCTTTCTCTCCCAGATTTATAACAGTGATCTGTGTGGTTCCTCCAGGAAAAGAGATGCCTTTTTGTGTGTTTCACTCAAGTAAATAGAAGAGAACTCTAGATAGTGGGTCTTGGTTAAAGAGAAGATTTGTTTATTTCGAGATTGCCAGGTAAATGTATGTCTTTGAGAGTTACCAACTAAAATAAAATGTGTAAGACATTTCCTTTACTATGAGTAAAGTAGCTTTCCTAGTAAGCCCTTCAATCTCCAGTTTGGGCAGCTCGGAGCCTCTCCTGGGTCAGCCTCCTTCTAAGTGGAGAGCTTGGACCATCTTCCTTGTCCTCACCTCTCAGCCACTAGGGCATTCGTTTCCCTATAAAGGGTCACTGTCTCCAAGTAGAAAACACTCCAGTTACACACAGGGTCTGAGCACTTTCTCTGAACTCTGGGTTCGTTCCCTGTGCATCTTGAAACTAACACGGAGAGATCCAGTGAATCGCTTTGTCCTCCTCCGCTCTTGTCTGTTTTGTAAGAAATTTTTGATGACTCAGCTGATCAAGCTTGACCTCCGGGATTAGCTTGATTACATTCTTTTTTTCACTGAAGAAAAACAAGCTACCAAGTCCTATTATTTGCAGTTATAAAATTACAGAAAATACATTTGAACAATACATACTTCAACTCTGTTGCCCAGCCTTTTCTAGGTCAATATAATTTTTATGAATTACTGTAAATAAGAGCATTATTGTCTGTTTTTCCTCTGTTACCACAACCCTCAATTCTCCCTTTAACACCTATAACAATAATTGTAAATGTTCTCTGATTTTAAGATGCATGGGTAGTGATACACATTAATATAGATATAGAGATAATATACAGTTACATGAAATACAGTCAACCTTGTCCATGCCTGGAATCAAAGTTCTGGACTTACATATCTTATTTAATGTAAGGTATTAAAGAAGCATACCAGACCAAAATTCCTTGGCTTGATTTTGAATTTTGTTTCTACTTAACTTACTAGTTAAGTATCCTAACACAAATTATTTAATGTATTGTACCTAAAATACTATATGTGTGCAGTGGGGCTATTATTAGCCATGCATTTATAGGATGGTTTTGACAGGTTGTTTGTTTGTTTGTTTGTTTGGAGTTTTGAGACAGAGACTCACTATGTAGACCAGGCTGCCTTCCAACCTGCAGTGATCCTCCTGTATCAGCTTCCAGAACACTGGATTCCAGGCTTGTGCTGACATGTCAGGCTGACCACAAGATGAAAAGAGACAATGAAGTATGAAGGACAGTAGCTAATACATCACATCCATGTATTCTTTCCTGTTTTTAAACCATTATAACTCTGAAGCCTCTTGGTGCCTCGCACATGCCAAGCTCCTGCCTGACGTGGAATTTCTAGTGCTCATCTATACATCCACACTGATCTCGTGGTACGCCCCGGGTCACAAGGTCGATCCCCACGCTCGCTGCGTGCCTGTGTGGCTGTGCTCTCACCTCTGAGGCGGGCTTTTCTGACTGCCATCTGCAGCAGAACCCAGTATGAAATCCCCTTCCCATTTTTACTGTATTCCACCATTGATCATTTTGTCTTCTTGGTACTATTTGACACAGTTAATAATTATTCACATTTTTGATCGTTCCCAGGTGTATTGCCTCTATTTACCCAAGATCATGAGATCCATAATGTCAGAACCTGGACTACAAAACAAAGAGAAAAGCAGTTTGTGGAATTCCCACCTTCAACATTGAAACTCCAAGGCATTTTCTAGATGGAGGGTACCTCAAGTTCAAATGTCTTAATTTAGACAAATTGTGTTTCCTACATCTGACACTATACTTGACATGTAATAGCTTCTCATTAAAATTAGTTGTCTGACATATTTCAAATTCACCAGGTGGCCTCTACTCACTGAGCTGCTCAGGCCAGGGAGGTCACAGTGTCACAGAAATCTGCTATTAAACCAAATGGCAGACCCTGTGCACCAAGGAGTTTGGAAGGCAACGGTTTATCATGCTAGTGAGCTGGTGGGACCAAGTCCAAATCCAGCTCCAACTGAGATTGAAGCAGACACTTACATACATTTTGTAAGCAGAAGTACAACACTGATAGCAAGTTATTACATGATTGGTTACACGAATTAAATCCTATGTTGTCAGGCAGTTTCATTTCAGGGAGTTTAGTCAGAGGGGTTGTTTATCAAAAGATGGGAAAAAGTAAGGAGGAAATTGGGCCTGAGGGGGTGGTTGAAATTAATCATGGCCTTGACTAGTGTATCTTTGTTAGGCAGTCCTTGAAAATAGAATATGTTTATCTCTCAGACAGCACAGAAAGTCCAGATGAATGTGTCAGACTGAGTCAGACTGGACCGTCTCTCAGTTGCAGCTGACACGGTCAGTCAAGGTTAACTGAGTCTGTTGGTCTAACTAGGTGGTGGGCTGAGTCTTGTCTTAATAGAGCACCTGACTTGATTTTTTAACTTTTCCATAACAACAGACCAATCCTGATCACACCTGAGATCTGCTCCTCCTGACAGTCAGTCTCCCAGTTGGTTTCAGGTGAGCTGTGTTTCTTATGCTTTGATTGCAAAGAAAGTCATTCCTGATATTAATGTCACAGTAGTGGTATTGGTGTGTTTTACTTATTTTATTTTTGGTAGTGCAGGCTTGCAGTACGTAATGAACACAGTCACCCTGGAGAGGTACACTGCACAAACCAGGTCTCAACCTGTTCTTATCCCTTTCTCCTCTCCCTCCACACCTTCCTGTTATAGGCAGCTAAGTTACGTAAAAGTTATAGGTAGTCAGACAGGGCTGGACCCTTGAAGGAGCCAGCGCAGAAGACCAGATACCTTGCAACTGTCAGGGAGAGAGTTACCTCTGCTGTGGGCCAGACCTCAAGACAAAAGATAAAGCAAATGCACACACATACTTCCTAAGGATAAACATCAGACATTGATGTTCTAAACAGGTATCCATCAGCTTGAGGAAACAAGGAAAACTAACCCAACCCTCTATAGGAAAAGCACCTGTTCTATATTCATGCCTGCTTGCTACATGACTTGCTTCCCCATTTGACCACCAATTAACCAATTTTTACCTGAGCAATTGCACTCATAATCTTGTTGATTGACAGAGTTTCATCCCACTTCGTGCCCACCTTGTGATTTCCCATTTTTCCCCATCTTGGACCCATCTCACATTGTGGTTTTGCTCTATAAAAATTCCTCAAAAAGGCAGGGACCTCGGCAATGCACTTGGGACCCCTTCTGTCTCTCTCACACAGAAGCTTTCTTTCCCCCAAAAAATATATTCTGCTGTTAACCTCCATTGTTCCTAAAATTTGTTCTTCGATTTTAGAGAACATGAGCTTATACCAGACATCTAGCAAGTTAGGAGTTTCCCAATATCATTCCCACCTCCCCATTTACTAAAGCTCTGTTTCCATTTTTTCCTTCAATTCTTTTTTCTTTAAATCCCCTTTACTCTCCCTCCTCTTACTCCTCCCCATATCTTTTGTTGCCCTTTCCTCTATTTTGTTCAATATTTATACTTGAGTTTCTCACACAAGAGACAATGTGATATTTAAACTTGTATCTTCAATTTATTTATTTTAGGAATATGGTCTCAAGATGCATCCATTTACCTAAAAAAGTATCAAGTGTCTTTACAAATGCCACATTTTCTTTATCTATTAATCTCTTCATGTGTCTTACCTGAGACAAACAAAATGAATGGAAATAGTTGATAGATCAGGAAAAAATTTATTCATAACAAAATTTGGAATTATTAAAGGAAGCTGAAGTTAAATGCTTCATGTTTCTGAAAATATAAGTGACAAATTATTGGAAATCTTGTGGGTAAAGTGCAGAGATGTGTAAAAACACATTTACTTGGCCATATTCTAACATCACATAGTTATTGCGTCTCCGGCTGTAGCTATGTATAATGGATATTTGTAAAAATACACTGTTAAATTCACTGATTATACTTAGGGTCCAGGTGTAACACATGAGTCTGAAGGATACTAACATTTGATGGAAATAATTCCATTTGATGGAAAAAATCCACTATTTTTTACTATAAATCTATTGTAAAGACACAGGCTTACAATGATATTTGCTCCACCAAAAACTATTTAATAAAATTTACTGAGACATAAATCTAAGCATCTAATTTCCAAGTTCGAGAAACACACTACTGAGGTATCCAATCCCACAGGGAATGTCAGGGAGCTCTTTCTACAAAGAAAGAGCTAGCAATAGATTATTTGCACAAATCTCAGTATGCCTCCTTAGCATCTTCAGGTGTTTCCTTTCTTAGATATAGAAACAAAAGCCGAGGCACTGACCCTTTAACCTAAGAACATATAAAAATTTAATGTTCAAGTAAGGTATTAAAACCCTTACAGACCACTTTGAAGAATAGAAAAGTAACCTTGAGTCTCGGGAAAGAGGAAAAAATATTAAACATACCTACATGCACAGCTATTTTCCAAGGTGGATCAGCTCGATAAAAAATTATGACCTTTTTCTGTACTTTATTATTTTATTTTCCAGATCTAAAAATATTGCCAGCGCCTGCAGCGTAAGTCAGAGCGCGCCTCCATTGCCACTCCAGAGACCTGGCCTTTTCCTCATTAGGCTCCCTGGTGTCTGGCTGTGTGACCTTGTTTGGTGAGAAGACACAGATGGAACCTGTCAGTAAATCTTGTTAATGTAACAAGTATTCCTACTGTTAGATGAGGGTTGCACCTGATCCTGGCGTTGCCTCTCTTAGTAAACAGCCCCTGATCCCGCTCCAGCAGGAGTCTCCTCCCTCTCACCATCAGGTTTTCAGCATCAACTTGTTCTGAGGATTATCTAGAAGAATGTCTCTTGCTGTGAAGCTGGGAAGCTCTGCCTTTCCTGAGCACAAGCTCTTGCTGGCTTTGAAAGCTGGAAAGTTGACATGAAGTGTGACAAGCATGCACCTAAACCCACTAGACCTTCTCCATGCTAGGAAGTTCTTTAGGTGAAAAATAAGATCTGCTCTCAGGTCCCAGTGTCATGATTTGCCATTTTCCTCTGTTATGTTTTTTTGTGAAATAAAAGACAAAGCTTGAAAGAAGATGTTCTTGGAAAAAACATTGGAATATGCATCCAGGAATATGATTATAAGGGAATGGTATGGTGACAGATTGTACCAGAAACTTTGGGAAAGATATTTAACCTGTACCCATGTCAGTATCCTTTTACACAAAATAAGGTAATGATTACTTAAAACAAAACAAAACAAAACAGTTTTACAGGTCTAATGAGAGGATGAAATGATATATTTGAGGTGACTTTATTTTTAATTCTTTGGTACGAGGAATCGAACTCAGGACCTTGTGCTTGTCAGGCAGACACTGTACCACTGAGCTATAGCTACAGCCCTATTGAAGTGACCTTATTTTCCCTTTAAAACTGTATACTTGCATCTAACTATAATTGTAACTAAAGCATATTAAAAAGATAGTTATAAATGAATAATCAGAAACATATTTTCAATCCTAGCGGACACATAATATGTAAAAGCATTCATTAACTGTGAAAACATCTTGAAACAAAGCCAGAAATGCCTGTAAGCCAGACCAGAATAAAAGAATTTACAAACAATAGTAATGAGAACTTATTTGCAAAGGGTTTTAGTTATGTGTTATTGAGTGTTATTCAACTTATTGTTTGTAGCTGAGAGAACTTGATAGTTTATCAACCAAAGGAAATATTCACGGCTCCGTGCCTTTTCCCACGTGTCTGTCCCTGGGCTGCGTGAGAAGCCCTGCATTCTGCAGACCTTGAGAGTAAGCAGGAACTCTGTGGGCTCAAGGGTTCTGTAAGAAGAATAAGCTTTGTGCTGGTACCTATGACGGCCCAGAAACTGAGGTCAAAGAGAGAGTCATAAAACCAGAAGATTAAAAAGTTCTTTCTGTATTCTAGTACTGAGAAAGAAAGTACCTGAAAAATTAGGATCAGCTATAAGAAATAATAAAGCTATTCTCCAGTATGCCTTATATAAAGTCTCCAAAGTAGGACCAAGGACTCAAATGACAAAAGACTGGGAGTTTTGGAGGTGCTTCTAAGTGTAGACTGCTGTAGAAATTGAAAAGTGGGATAGAATTAGAAAGACATAGAAAAAAAAATCCTTGCTGGGCTATGGAATGGCATTTCAAAGATCCTGAGTTTAAAAATATGCAGATTTGTTCACAAAAGCAAGCTCAAGGCTGAAAATGTCACAGGAGATAGAGGTCTGGCCAGACATTATATTAATTAATCCTCACTAGAACTAGCTGAATAGTCATTATGCTGTATGAAAAGAAAAAGAAGTAGACTTTTGTAACACTTACGCAGAACACAGTGAGGTCCCCATCATTTAGAAACTGTAAGAATGTCAATTTCCAACAATTTCATTAAAATACATTCACTGGCCCTCTTGTTCCCCTGAGAAAATTCTCTCTCTCTCTCTCTCTCTCTCTCTCTCTCTCTCTCTCTCTCTCTGTCTCTCCCCGCATACATTGTTACTGCTTCCTTGAGTTTAATCTCTCCATCCACCTTCTTGTGGCAACTTGTCACTTTTTCTCTATAAGATCTAATTGTCCTAGTTACTTTTCTCATTGCTGAAACAAAATGCCTGACACCCACAAGTTAAGGGAGGAAAAGTGTATTTAGCTCACTGTGTGTAGAGGTTTCAGTCCATCATCCTTTGGCTTTGAGGCAGGGTGGCGTGGCAGAGGTGTATTGTAGAGAAGAAACAGCTGATGGTGGGCAAAAGGTACCAAAGCAAGCAAGGGACAAGACAAGCCTCTTCCTGCCCCTTACATTATATCCAGGCTATCAGGATTAGGGCAGTGCCAAACTAATCAATGGACTGATTTAGTAATCACTCACACTTTATCCCAGCACTCTTAATCCTAGCATTGCACCATGAATCAGTCACACTCTAGATTCAGTCACCTCTAACAAAGCCCCACTTATGACTGCCTGAGGTATTGGGGGGACATCTAGACACAAGTCATAGCTCTACTGGGGTGCTGTAAGCCAGGTGTAAAAGCCATCGAGAGCATTTCTTCCTGGGAAACAGGTTTATCGCAGTTCCCATTGGAAGACAGAGCAATGAACGCCAGCGTGAAGCTCTGACAGAGCGGAGGAGCCGCTTGCAGAGAAGCAGGGCAAACGAGGATCGCAGGAGACACCGGGGCTCTGCCCCGGCAGCCCATGAGCGTGCGTCACCCCCGGCTGTGCCCCCGAACCGCGCTCTGCACAGCAGCACTGTCTCGCTGAGAGGCGGAGCCCGTGATCTTCATGCAGCATTTAGGTGATGTCTTAAGGAAACTTTTAAACTTTGATTGAGACGGGAATTTTTATTTGTCCTGATAACGTCTCTCTTACCCATGGGATTGGATGATGTCTTACCTTTCTGTTAGGAAAATCACCATGTTAGTTCAAGGGAATTCTTAACATTGATAACATTTTAAAAATTATGTAATCCAATGAGAACTTATGTTGCACTGTTTATTAATGATGAACACATAAATATATTATGATAATAGTGCATTAAGTTTACAGAAATATATGATTAAAAATAACCTCGAAAAATAATAGATCTATATTTAGAGGAGATGATTGCTGAGCTCTGTAAGAGGTTAATACTGAATTATTAAATTGATTAGGTAGGAAATTTGGAAAATTATGAATTTGTTCAAAAATACTGCGACATGGGAAAGAGAAACAAAGAGTATTTGAACGTTGAGAAAGAGCTAAGAAAAGTTCAGGGTGTGCTCCCTGGTGTGGTTAGGCCACACTGGCTCGTTAATTGTTTCTCACCCAACTTAGACTTCTACTGTCTTGCAAAGAACAAGGTACAGGGAAGCTTCTTTTTCTGATGACTGAATTTCAAAAGGATAACTCCCAGGCCCCTAAGAAAGATATGCTGGGTTTGTAAAACCGGAAAGAGGCTGAGAGATTTACATCTCAAAAAGACTAAGAAGAAATTTACAATTGAAAGTTCTCTAAAGTAAATCCTCTAAGAAAACTTAGAGAGGTCAAAGACCTCTACTCAAGATAAAACTGTTTAAATTTTAGTCACCTCGGTGTCCTCTTAGGGCCCTCTTGGGCTTTGACAAACTTGATAAGGTTAAAAACTTTAATACAACCATTGCCAGAAAGCTGTAGATAGTAAAAATGAGAACTAAACTGTTGAAAAATCCCATTAGTGTCAATGGGTGCCTGGGTGGGGAAAATAGGTGTGACACTGTAGGGAGCCATCGCTTTTTCCTTTAAACTATTGTATTATTTATCTTTGTATATTATTCCATATTTTAATTTTAGTGTTGAATGAATCATTACTTCTTTATGGTTTCAGAATTGCCATGCGTTTTTATTTTCCTCATTTTGTTAATTTCCTTGTCTTAATTTTTTTTTCTCATCATTCAGATTTCCCAAGCTATTGCTTTTTGGCAAATTCTGTTTTTATTCACTGCAACCATTACTCCACGCCATTTCCATTTGTTGATCACCTCTTCCTTCTATGCTGCTCCACCCACTTTGCTGTATGTGGTACATTGAACTTCATGTGTGTTTGACTGGCAAGCATGGGTATGGATTTTGATCAACACTGACTTTCTCAGACTAAAAATACATTTCTAAAAACAGGGCTTGGTTTCTCATAGTAAACATCATCAAATTGATGGCAAATAAATCATATGCATCAGTTCATCACAACTTGAAGGAAGTCATTAATATTCATTTCACAATTTCAGTTTTTATCTGCAAATGTTTCATTCTCCAACACCTTGTTACAAGGAACAAAAATAGAACAATTACAGGTAGTAAATTAGAGTTAAATTTACTTGTGTAATCCGTGAAACTATGAATATTTGTTAAGAAGTCATGGTTCTCACAAGTCATTTGAGGAGAGCCCTAACCTGTGTGTTGTGTCTGATGTTTTCATTTAATATAACACTTTAGAGATTAATCTATATTGCTTCATATGACAGCATTTCAGTATTTTAAGTGCAAAATAATATATCTTTGTAAATATTCATCTGGGCTGTGAACATACCCTCATCTTGTCAGTTTTTATTTAACATGACTGAGTGTTAAAATCATGAAGATAAGACAAATATCAACAAATATGTCACATTTAAATGATAACAGAAATAAAATGATTTATAAGAATACACTATTCTTGAGTACATAAAAGGAAGTAATATAGTAAAACTAAAAAAGTACAATTTGTACTTAGAGAATTCACCAACATTAACAACTTCATTGTGATAAGTTCATTGATTCTGGACTTAATATTTCATACAAATATGTAATGATGCGTAATAGTTCACATCGATATTTAATGAAACAGTCTGCTAAAATTATTGATAACAATCTCATCATCTTCAGACAGGTTGCACACCAATCAAGAGATGTTGCTCAAGCACGCAAATAATAATTTCAGTAAAATAAAATACATTTCCAAATTATCATGAATTGTATACTAATTTTTAGCAAAACAGAGAATACACCAGGTGACTTTTCAAACTGTAAGGCTATGTTAAGAATCTTCAAAGATTATGAAGACTCTAAAGCACGCAGGGCTGGGCATGGTGGCACATGCCTGTAATCACAGTGCTAGGGAGGCTGAGAAATGAGGATTACTGCTAATTTATGGCCAGCCTGAGCTACATAGAGAGACTCTGTCTCAAAAAAAAAAAAAGAAAAAAAAAAAGCAAAAGCAAAAGTATGGAAACATTAACTTAGTCTATATTTTAATAAAATAAAATGCACAAGACCAATATTTACAATAACAAATTTTAAAAACCCACTATTGTCTTAAACTTCTGAAAAAAGTGTCATTTTGGTTATTAGTTTTTCTGGTTTTGAAAGTAAAAGAGACTTTTTTAGAAGTGATAGATTTTAAAACAGAAAGTTAAATACATGCTAAATCTATTATGTTGTTTTATGAACAATTGGCAAACTGTTGTAATGAAAACAGTACTGAGTCACTGACCCAAAAGGCAGTGAAGAATTAATGAGAATGATGGAAAATGAACATTGAATAAGCCAAAATATTAAATAGCATACAGTTTAGAAGCAAAATACAGACTATTTAGCAGAAAAAAAAACTCTTAAAATAATTTTTAGATTTTTAATTAAGAAAGCTCTCTCTGTTAGAGGAACAAGGTCACACTCCTATAATCCCAGCACTTGAGGAGGCTGAGGCAGGAGGATCACAAGTCTGAGTCCAGCCTGGGCAACTTAGTGACTTAGCAAGAACCTGTCTTAAAACCTAGAAAGAGCTGAGGATGTATCTCAGGGAAAAACATCAGTAACAACAATGCAGAAAGAAGACTCCCTCTCTGGTCTGATTCAGTGAGGGAAGCAAGCTCCGGATAATTGCAGCATGCTTGGAACACTACTCACTGCCAATCACAGGGCCACGAAGCTGTTTGTAGAAGTGTTAGGAGACTGATGTGCTTTTTAAAACCTTAATTATGCGTGATATGTGCTGCACACAGTACATTGCTCCCGCCGTGTTGAGGAAAATGCACAGTTCCTGGAGTTGTTGACTACTTTGGTATTTGAAATAATTATGTGTTATTTTCAGCTCAGTGATAGATGCTATATTTTAAACACAGTTGAAGTTGATTTTTTAATGGGTAAGTGTAATGATATAGTTTGCACATTATAAAGCTCTCCAAAACTTACAATATGCATAAAGTGACATTTAAAAGACTCTAATCTGTGTTTTAAAGACTGAGAAGAGACATTCAAATTTAAATGAGATGAAAAACATTTATTTAATGGCCTTAAGTTCAAACAAGTAAGGGCAATTTGGCAAGCTAGTTGGAATATCTCAATAAAATAAATGAGACATTAAAGGATACTGACTTATATGAGTGGCAGCATATTTTTATTAATTCACTTTCTCTTCACTGAGGCACCATACTCAATACCCTCAGTTTAAAGGAGGAGAGGTTTAATTTGGCTCATGGCATCAGGGGCTGCAGTCCATGGTCTGCTGTCTAACACAGAAACCTCATGGCAGAGCACAGCAGCTCAGTTCGTGGTGGCTAGAAAACGAAGTAGAGGACCAGTGCTGGACAAGAAAGTGGCAGATGCAAGATGTGGTAGCCAAGGCTACACCTCCAGGACCCTCATGGGCATGCCCAGAAGTCTGCTTCTCCAAATCCAAGGGGCTCCCAAGCCCATCGAGTTGACAGAATCAACCTGAACTCTCACAATATACATTCACTGTTGCATTTCTTTCATGAAGGTACTGAAAGGAGAATTCAAGTAAACATAATAGAAAAAATACAATATCATTGATAAAATGAGGAATAACATAAAGGGGAATTATTCTGATTTTCAGAGGAATGTTGTAATGAAGTCATGTTTATGTTATACTACAAGCAATAATATATTAAAAGGCAAGCAATACTTTAGTCAGAGAAAATTTGAATTATATGCAAACATGGAAAAATATTTGCCTTTTGTTGATTTGATACTAAACTCCATGAACAAAAGATAAAGCGATAATTGTTTACCCTACAATGAAACATCTAAAACCAACTCCTTAAATAAAGTTGCAAACCTGGCTAGTTAAGTTCCTATATAAAAATTTTTGAAATAAAGAGTAGAGTCCATGTATGAAAAACAAAAGCATTGTAAAATTTTCCGAAATAGCACAGTCATAGGGAACTGTCTACAATTTACAATGAATTATAAAATTGAAGGAAACTTTTCTACAGTATGAATAGTAATGATAAAATAATAGTCAATAGATTCACTCAAGAAGAGAAATTGCATTCCAGTCTAGATTAGAGTGTAATGTTATAAAATTGTTAGTACTTGTAGAAATATTCAAAGTATATGTAGCCCAAAATTTATGGATAAGAAACAGAAAAATGGTTTCCCTTTATGATTTCTGTGCCCAAAAATGCAAAGTTGAGTGCCTGACCTGTTTTTGTTTGGAATCTAGAAGTATGAATTCCTTTAGTACTCTCTAGCATATCTGCATTTTATTTCTAAATGTAGCATTCCTTGATTTTTTAAAAGAAGTTTAAAGTTGGTAAAATTCCCATTTTTTATATCTTAGACCATAGCTATTGTAGAACACAGAGTAAACAGGGAAAAGTTTTCAATGGCAGTGGACAAATTAAAAAGCTTAATGCAAAAAGGACATTTTGATTTACCTATAAAAGAACAGAATTTTGACAATATTTTATAGTGAATAAAGACCTAAACCCATATTTTTTAAAAAAAATGAACAGAAATTGGGATCACTAATTCTCTGATTAAGCAAATCATTAAATGTCCATTTAATTTCCAACCTTTACTCTTTATTTTGCTCTTGTAGTCTTAATTGTGTCCCTTCTCTAGTCTTAAGTGACAGTGGTCTTCAGTGGAGAGATAGGGTCTTTGCAAGAAGGAATTATACTGAAATGACATTTCGTGTTGATCCCTAATGCACAGTGGTTGGTGTCCTCTTAAGAGGAAGAGACCTGCAGGATGTCCCCAGAGAAGACATGCCAAGTGGAGACAGTCAGAAGGTGGCCATGAGAGGCCTGGGGAGAAGCCCCAGCTGCTGACACCTGGCCTTGGCCTTGTCTGGAACAAGGAGGAAATGCTATAGTGACTCCACCTGTGGTATTTTGCTATGGCAACCTTACAAACGAATACCATAATGATGTGTTTCGTTAGCTAAACTTTGTTTTGCTCTACATGACATTTACTGTTGCAAATGAAAATGTACACTTAGAAATATGTACACTTGGAAAGTTTTTTTTTATGAGTCTCTATGAAATGTAGTGAAATGATTGCACAGTGCCCATAACCATCTGAAAGTTGGCCTCATCTGTCATAAAGTATAACAGGTTCTTGTGGTGATTTTTAGGAGGCAGGTGGACTCCATGGATATATATGTAAGTAAAATAAAACAGAAAAATATGTTCCACAGTTATATATTTTGCAAAAGCTTTTACCTGACACGTGCAAGGATTCAGCTTTATCTGAAGCTATTTTTAAAGCCTCGTTGTTAATTCTTTCAGGAAATCATATTTTAATTACAGGTAGTGATTAATTTTAACAAAATGTTAAATAAAATTTCATAGTTAATTTCTTTTTAATTACCTGGCAGAAACAACTCTGGCTGTTAAGCTATCCTGAGGCACCAATGAAAGGTTTGGTCCAGTAATGCTGAGGGTTCCAGGGGAAGAGCATGTGAGATGTCAAAGCAGAGAACATGTTGAGGCCTTAAGAATTAATCTGCAGGTATGACTCAGTCACCAACAGGAAACATGGACCTAGATATCTATTTCAGTGTTATGAGAAATGTTTCTATGGCATTTAATCTCTATTATTTTAACATCCATTGCTTTGTGTTATATGTAAACATGTTGTTTTGATTTTATTTGAATGTAGGAAGGAATTCCATGATTTTTAAATTTTATTTTAGTATTTTATCTTTGGTGGTGCTAAGAATCAATTCCCAGTGCACCTGTATGGCAAGCTAGGGCTCCAGTTTTTGACTTATGTCCCCAGAAATTTTAAATAATTAACCAAAAATTTGATCATGTAGTACAGATAATTTTCAGATGTACCTTTGCAAGACTATGTTCTATCATTAAAATCTTATGCTAATTTGTGTATTTGTTATTCATCAAAGCAACATTGATAAACTGTTATTAACAAAATCTAGAATTTACTCATATTACAGTAATGACTCCGTTCACAAATGCTTCTGCTCGCAAGCGATTTGGGTTTGCAAGAGTAGCATTTTCCAAAATTTTGGTGACCAAACAGAAGCATTTTGTGAAATTCTGGTGCTGAACACAAATGTGGCCATCTTCCCCAGAATCATGGAACAAATCAGGTTTGTGAACCAAACTCCCGTTTATTTAAACTTTTCTTTTTCTATTTTTCTTTGTTCCAAGATCCTCTTCTGGGACACTGCATCTTCTCCAGATGTTATGAATCTTCTGGGCTCCTCTTGGCTGCCAGTTTCTTACGATGATTTTTTGCAGTGATGTGGAAAACATTGAGGAACACCACTCAGGTGTCTCGTACCATCTGCCGTGTATGAAATTTAACTGAGGTTTTGCTTATGAAGTTTTCTCATGAACCTGGAGTTACAGGCTTGGGGGAAGAAAACCACAAAGTTAAAATATCGTTGGCATTCATCATATCAAAGAGCCAACTGGTCAACATGATTCGTGGCTGCTGGTGCTGGTCCTGAGTATCTGCCGGAGAAGTTTGTCAGGTATTTCCAATGTCAAGTTACTCTAGCATTTTCTCTTTTCCATGCTTAACTTTATGAAAGGTAGAGACGGTGTGCATCCCCCAGTCAAGTGGGGAATAATACTAGAGCTCCTTGGAGCAGAGAGTCTTCTTAAGGTTTTAGGATTCTGCATGGACATCTCTCTCTTCTGTCTCATTTAATAATTTAGCCAGTCACTAATTTACATAAGGGTGCATTCATTCACACTTGTTTTATAATCTGAGCTATAATCCAATGCAGCTATATTTTAGTACTTGAATTATCCCAGCTTTGGCTGTGAAAATTACTTTTGTTTCTTCCAGTCCCTTTTACATTTCCCAACAATAAATTTCTGTTGTTTTTATTTCTCCTCCTGTCTGTTACTGTGTGGTATCCCTTGCTTATTTTATATATCTGCTGGTCATACCTTATGGTCATACATTAGAGTTAGAAACAACTGTAAAAATATTTATTGACCCTAAGGTTCTAGCCACATCAGTTTTTTTCCAGGATGCTGATTCCTTTCACTGGAGACTGGTATCAGAGCACAATTTGGGTGCTGGGCGTGCTATTGCTGGGTGTGCTGAACAAACATTGTTAGGGCCTCCGTGATCACTAATCCTGACTTGGGAACCTCACTAGATGCAGAAACACTTAGCAGACTGGTAAAGTACACACCTGGTGCGGCTGGGTGTGCATGGAGCCATGGTCTGGGTGTGCTATCCGGCTCCTCCCCTTCTTCTCTGGCCTGCTTCCCAGGTCTGCTTCCTCACTGCCATCAGTTTAGCAGCTTCGCTCCTCCTCGTCCTTCTGCCATGATGGTCTAGCCTTTGAGCCATCTGCTGTTCACTGAATCCCCAGGAGCCGTGAGCCAGATTTGACTTCTCCACCTTCAACCTACAGGTGTGGATGGTGGGTCCTGTGTCAGGAAAGCTGACTAGCACACCTCCACGGTGACACGGAACAGAGATGGAAGCAGATGTCCAGATTGCACATGACACACATCTTAGAATTGTTCGTGTATGTCATCATTTGTGTCTATATTTATTGATAATTTTTACAGTTGTTTCTAACTCTAATGTATGACCATAAATCAATACTGTCTGTTCATCATACTGATCTTTAAATTTTATGGGAATGGCAAGAAATTTGGATCAGACTAATCACATAATGAATTATTTATTTGGTTCCAGTGCTCACATACAGTAACATTAGATTTATTAACCCAAGTTCCTATAGGAAAATTTGGTCAGCTAATATTTGCCACTTACATATAGCTCCCTCTGACTTCAGAATCACAGTCTCCAGGCATTTTCTAAGGTCCTTAGGTCAGCACTCCCCCTCCGCTTTCCCTGTGATTATTTCAATCATTATTATACAGGTAGAATCTATTTTTAAACTGAATGTTTTCTGTGATCCCTAGATGTCATAAATGATTTTTTTATCTTGCATATTTTAAAGCTTACCCTTTATGTTATTAAGTTCTATATGTCTTGATAAAAGTTTTTAAAAAATAGATAGCAGATATAATATTGTCACTATGAATTATAAAAAATATTTAAGAACTAAATGAATCAAATTTTATACTGATCTTACTAGAAAATAGAAAAGGAGGAAATTCTTCATAATTCATTTCATAAGATCAGCTTTAATACCCATTAGTACCAATTAATATTGCAGCCAGATTTAGATATAAGAAAGAAAATCTACAGATTAATATCTTCTATGAACATAGACGTGAATATACTCAGAATATTAGTAAAAAATACCCCAGAACGTACAAGGACTGTATAGTAATCAAAGTAGGATTTATTCCAGCTATGCAAGTGTGGCTTGGCAATTGAAAAAAATCAATGTAATTTAGCACATAAGAAGGAAAGTGAATGGATGTTACTTTCACGTGGAAAGATCATTTGACCAACCCCAATACTGGGTCAAATTGAAAACTCTCAGCCAATTAGGTTGAGGGGGACATTTTCTCAATTTAAGAAAAAAAACTACAAAGTACCTACCTTAAATAACCCAGGTAACAATGAAAGACAGAAAGCTTACTCCTACGATCAAGGACAAAAAAAGGAAGTGTTTCCCCTGTAAACAGTTCTCTTCCACATCCTGCTGGAAACTCAGCTACCATTAGAAGCCAAGGAAAGCTAATAGAAGTATTATGGGATGTTTACACTTACAACTAAAGCACAACCTGCAATTGTTTTTAAAATTTCAAGAGAATTATTAAATTAAATTTACTATTAAAATTTATGTCCACAATTTATACAGTTATCAGTAAAATTGACGAAATATTAAAAAGACAATTCACAAAAATGATACGTAAAGAGACAGCAAGTGAAACCAGCAGAACATTATTAGGTGTCAGAAAACTGCTAATTAAAATCACAATAGGATTCCCATACACATTAACTATAAAGCCTAAAATTAAAAAACTGATAATTCCAAGCAGAGGTGGCCTTGTAGAGAAACTGTTATTCTCACATATTGTTTGCAGGAATGTTAAATGCTACAACTTCTTTTGAAAAATGGTTTCTTTCTATTTTAACGAAGTTAAATATCCTGTTGAGTGGAATGGATCTATCAATCTAGATCCTAGATTTCGATTAAAAGAAATCAACTGATCCATCAATCAACAAATCAAAACACATGCACATCTACAGTAAGACTTGCACAGGAAATGTCCTACCAACCTTGTCTATAATGGGCTCTTTTTCTGTTTAACTGGTGAATGGGAAAGAGAAGTGTCACTGCATCTGTCCAGTGGGGTGCTACTTAGGAGTGAAAGGAAGTGCAGATGCAAGAGTAGAGGCAAATGCTACACAGGGCAAAGGGGATGGGGCGAAACAGCCCAGCTGTGTAATTTCATCTGCACGAAATTTCTGAGACCTTACTACATTGTACTGGAGCTGAGTCAGTTTTGCCTGGTTTCAGAGGAGAGCATGACTGTGTGCACTGGTCACAGAGAGAAGTTTTGGAGCAATGAAAACAGTTCTTATTTTATGTGTGATAGAGGTTACCTGTGTGGATGTATTTGTTAAAACTCATAAAACCCTGCACTTGATGTGGGTCTTCACAGTGTATGTAAACTATGACTCTGTAAACAGAATCTGTTAACAGTTTCTACATACCAAGGTCTCAAAGGCAAAAACAGTTGAAAGGGTAAAGAATTAGTCAACTTTGATAAAACCAATTCTGATACAAGTTAGAACTTGTGGTCCAAATCTCCTAGGGAATTAGGGTAATCACATAGATTTGGTGGACCTCAGAGTGGCATGTTATTTGAACTCACTAATAGTTACAGATACTATGGAGAATGACTCAGTGTGACCATCAGTGCTGGCTCAGACTTCTGGATGAGGGCAGACAGGACCCAGCAGCCCAGTTCAAGTCAGAGGTGTCACGTGTTCAGTGAGGTAACACCGAGAGAGCTGCTCATGCACACCGCAGACCACCGGTCACCAGCGCGGTCTTTAGGTTGCTGGCAAACCTGGGTATCAATGTTTAGTCCAACTTCATTTCCAGTCCTCCCAGGTCTTTCACCTTTATGCTAGAGAACCACACTGGTCTCTCTGACTCTGTGTTCAAGATTTGGTCTTTGGCGTGTCTACATATGTATACAGATGACAGAATGAGACAGGTCTCCCAAGCTCGTTTAAGGTACAGGGTTTAGAACTGAAGTGGGCACCAGGAACCTATCAGAGAGATGATCAGAAAAGAAGTGTAACCAAGATCATTTTCAAGGATGGAATAGTTTCATGTCACACACGAAAACACTGAAAGTCTTCCTATATCTTTTGAGGTTAATTACAGAAAATAGCATCACACTGTGTTGAACAATGGACATGACATTGCAGAAGGGCGCCAATTACTGGAAGCAATTATTTGAGAGTGATAGGAAAGCAATTGAATGGCTGCAGAGGTTTGATGCAGATTGAGTACAAGTCCAAATGCAGACTGACTTCAGAAGTGTGACGGTAGTGATGCTGCCGACCTCCATAGGCTGGCTCCAGCTCCAAGTTCTTCAACTTCTGTTTGTGTGTCCCTGGGTGTCACAAATCTGTATTTTTGATAAGGGCTATAGATTTTATTGAAAATGATATTTTACTAAAAGAGCATCTGATGTAAGATTTTGGTTTCAGATGAGGAAGGCTACTAATTATGTTCCAAAGTGAATCTACTCAACTGTATTTTGGATGTCTTAAAATATAAACAGAAAGGAAAGTCAGGAAGAAGCAGAAGGAAATAGATAAAACTTCCTGCCACGTTCAGTGCAGTTCCTGAGACTCCTGGGGGAGGACGATGGAAGAGGAAGAAAAGGCAAGAGTCAGGGTACAGAAAACTGGGGTCAGGTGGAGCCTCCTCTCCTTTCTTCCAAAAGGAATGCCCAGCACTGTAGCACATTTACTTATACAATCAGTGTAAGAGGCTGCTTATGGAGAATTTTAAGGTGAGGGTAAGATCCAGAACAGGAAGAACATCTAATCTTCTACAAAGCATCATGGCTAGGTGGTTACATGGGGACCAACAGAGGCACTGTCTAAATTATCACAGGGGAAGACCAAGTCATTTGGTGCATCAGCGCCCCAATCTGCACTTACTTCTCATGTGGCCCTGCCCAACTCATGAGAAACAGTGGACTTGTCCTAGATCACTAGGGACAGACAGCTTCATCCCCAACAATTTCCTTTATTCAAATTGTAAGCCTATTGGATTTTATTGTTTTTCAAGAAGAAAACTAATTTTCTGTGTTAATATTAGCTACTTAGAATCCATATCCTTTGTAATTGAAAAGTGAGTATTAATATCTCCCAAGTAGCTACTCTTCTCAGAAACTTACCAAGCAAGTTTCTTTCTAACCAGGGCTGAAGTCTTATATATGTATCTTAGTTCTAGGAAAGGAAGTTTTCGGGATCATATGCAAAACATAATGTGTGGAGAACTGCATCGGTGTGGTGCTGAGTGCAGGATAGCCCACCTGAGGACTGTTGCCAGCATAAAAAGGAGACCTGGAGAGGAAGAGTAGCATTATGGGTTCTCCTAACTGTGGCTGTTGTTTGGAGCCATTGGTTCTTCTGGAGGAACTTGTCATGCTGGCTTCCTGATACGTATTTGGCAGTTCTCATAGTCGGAGGAACTCAAGACCTCATTGTCACTGAGGATGGCTGTAGTACTTTTCAGGGGAGCCCTGGTCCTTACTTTGAGCATCACTTCTTGGCTCCAGTGCAGAACCCTCAACCTACTGGCACAGATCCTTCACCCCACTGGCATAGGCTTTCTAGCTTCCACTACTGACCTTTGGGCCTCCCCAGCACAGATCCATGAAACAGACTAGCATGTGTCATTGTCGTGGGCTCTAGGCCTCCAGTGGGACCGGTGGGGGGCATTGTTATGGGCTCTAGGTCTTCAGCTGGACTCATGCAAGACATTTCTGTGGAGTCCAGACCCTTGGTTGGATTTCCTTGGGTCTGCAGTATGTGAATTGATTTCTTGCCTTTTCTTGTATTTAACTCTGGGTGACCATCATAAATAATACTATAAATCCTGTATCATGTATGTAATTTTTCTCCTTGAAACCCCTGACTACAACAGCTACTGAATGTGAGTTAGGCATGTACGTGACACAGCCAGGCCAAATGTGCTGTGGTCCAGTCCAGCCATAGCTGCCTGACACCAGTGATCATCTAGGGGTGGGGTCTGGCTTTAATCCCAGAAGGACCTAGACCTTTGGAAACATGGGAACCACAACCCATGATCACCTCTTTCTCTTCCGTGTGGCACTGAGCTCCCATTCAACTCCATGCTTTCCTCCTCAAACAAGCTACTGAAGTTGAAGACCCCCCAAAACCCGAGCTGAGAATATCCACTCCATCTGTACTGCAGCAGGACATTCACACCACCAGAAAGGAAGCCAGCAGTGTCAGTGTCACCTTGACCCCACCATGCTCATTGCTCTGGGAAATGGCAGGAGATGAGTTTCTGCTCCATAGTTAAAAAGCTCGAACGGGTCACTGCTCAGAGCCGGTAGGTGATGAATTAATTTTCAATTTCTGACCTGAATGGTTGAAGACAGACATGAAAGTGCAGTGTGAGCACCGCGCAATGATTAAGCATGAATTTTCCATGATCTCAGAGGAACAAGCAAGCCAGAAACCAGCGCGGCAGTCCTGAAACCACTGTGGAACGTTTTGAGATCATAGGTTCTAATTTAGTGTTTATCCCAAGTACAGAGTGGGTAAGTGTTGAGAAAGAGTCTCTAGTTGTTAATGGTCCTACATGACCTGCCTGTAAATTTGAAAATTGTCCTAAGACATAAACAATCTTGACAGGATCTTTATCTCCACAGGCTAGGAAAATTCTCGTTTCTCAGTCTGCCAAGGCTCAACCCAGCAAAATAGGAAGTTCTCGCTAAATGCTGCTGGGTCATTGCAAATTGCTGAACAAATAAGTTGACAACAGTGTTTGCATCATGCACTTTTAGACTCAACTTTTAATTATCAAAATCCAAATAGATCTTTCATAGAAAACATGCGGTGTCCATGACCCCATGTGAAAGTATTCAGTATTTCATAAATTCAGCTTTATAAATGTGCTGCTCCTCTTTTCACCTTACATTGCTATTTTCTCTATTTCTAAATGATGGCATTATGTCTCAGACAATTTCAGAGAGAAAGGATATTTCTGTGCACAGTCATAATTGATATAAGATAACTTGTTTTCATAAGTTGTATTTACTTTCTTATCTGTTTTATTATTTTCACAATTTAAATACTAAGTATAAACCTTAGACATTTAGACTAGAAAAAACTTTCCAGATCAACCACTTTACCAAATTCTATTTAAAGAATCTGCTCCCAATAAAGAAGACCCAATGCTAATAATTTTCAAATACACAGGTGATTTCTATCGTGCTGAGGTCCAGGACAAAACACGCTGAGTAAGCACCCTACCCCTGAAGGGCAATGCTGGTCTGTGTAATACACAAGCTGTAACAGTGGCACCTGATGTTTATTCCATGGAAGAAGCACATTTGAAAGTCTCCCAAAAGGAGAAACAATTTTTGTAAGTGCATGACACCGGTGGAAGGAGCACTATTTTTAACCAGCCGTGGAGGAGCCTCAGAACAGTTAGGAAATCCTCTGCAGCCTCATTCCTCCCCTTTGATTTAAATTCTGTTTCTTGGCCTTGTATTCCTATATTAATCCCATTCCTTCATGACAGCACCATGAAGGAATACCATTGGTACTCCGAAGATGGTAGAGAACAATTACCAGAATTCTGCAGGCAGTTGGAATTCTCTTTCATCATCAGAAACTTACGCAGAGTTTTCATACAGTAATAATGGAAACATCTTCTTGAGTACACATTAAGTGATGTGTTCCCCAGTGGATCTCTGAACCTGATGTGGTAACGTGAAAAATGGTTAAATATTTGGAAACTGAATTTTTTGTGAAAATACATACTTAGGAAATTCTGTTTCTCTTTTGTAAAAATGTCCTTTTAATAAAATAAATAACTTTTCTAGAAAAACATTACATTTAGAATTTTAAAAAATCAGAAAAAACCTGCCCCTGAAATTTAGAATGTGCATCATTGGACATATCTCTAAGGAGTACCTTGTAGATGACAATAGATTCCTTAAAAAATGCATTAAAAAGTAGGCATTCCAAGCCTTTAGTAACAGCACAGTGAGAACTAGTTGATTTTCCATTTTCTCTTAGAGATATATTTAAAGGCATGAGAGGGGGGCAATTCAAACTTAATGTTAAAATCAACCTTCATTTTCAAGAAGTATTTTTGGATAACACTGTGTAAGACTGGAGGATGGATGTTGCACACAGAGCATTTCTACAGATTTAGTCTCAAAAAGTTCATGTTCTTAATGATTCCCACACAGCAATGAGTGATATACACGTGGAATAGTTTCTGATTCTGCCCATTAGTTTTGTATGATCCATGAGAGGAAAAGGATACACTTTTTCTCCTTCTGACTTTAGTCAATATATTTCCTTGGGACTTCCAAGATAATTTTCACTACAGGAAACTGAAAGGTATATTTAGAAGATGGGAAAGAGAGGAGAAAAAAAAGAGAGGCAACAGGATTGGAAACGATCTAAACATGTGCAGTGTGTGTACCAAAACATCCAAACCACCAGACACTCTGCACGATTAGCATGCCTTAGAAAATATTTAAAAATAATTTAGTAGTGTTTAGGTTGCTGTTCTAAAATACTGTTCTTATATTGCTGTATTTTTTCATTTTGTACGTGTGTTGTTTGCTGTACATGTACCAACTCCCTACAGTGAACGTCATCATGGGTTTTGTACATGTACTAATAAAAACTAAAATTGTAAAATTGTAAATTTATTGGTCATTAAAACTGTAAAACTATAGAACATAATCAAAGTTCTCTTTACCATAATCACTTAACAAACAACATTACACCCACTTAATTCCACATCGGTTTATGCACATTGTTGAAAACTGACTGACAGTAGCAATGATAAAACAACAAGATATAAATAAATACCAGAGAGCAGCCAGTGAAACAAGAAACCTGTATTTTTCTGGGACTTTGGCAGGCCATTCACTAACAATAAGAATGATGATATGATGACTTGCATATCAATGGATTTTCAACAACCCTCTGCGTTTTGTTCGCACTCAGATTTATCCAGTTGATTAAGACAATTTGCAGAATTTAGAGGTAATTTCTTTCTGAAAGTCACGATACTGTGCTCTGATTGCAATGTGCCAAGCTCTTCAAATGTGCAATATTTTCCAAGGAAGTATAAAAATGTGCACCCAGAAATACAAGTGTTCATCTCTTGAAATCTTTATATTCTAAAACCCCATGTGAGAAAGGTAAGCTTTATATGACAGCCTGATATTCTGTTTTTTGTTGGTTGTGAATACAGTGAACAGACTCTATGGTGGGCCTCAGTGATCTCCATTTCCTGTTTGTTTGGTGTTTGTGTTTTTGCGTGGTCTCCTTATCCAGAGTGTGAGTTAGATTCTCATTAGTAACCAATTTAAAATAAAGAGGATATGGTGGACATTACAGTGTTTTGATTCTCTAATTGGCCACTTTTCATTATCTGACTCTTGAATTCCTCACTTTTGGATTAGGAAACTGCATGTTATGTAGCCCTAAAGAGAGACCCACAAGACAAAACTCTTATGTCTAAAAAAACCACAGGGGGCCCGGGATATAGCTCAGCAGTACAGCACCTGCCTTGCAAGCATGAGGTCCTGAGTTGGATTCCTGGTACCAAAAATTAAGAATGATAGCAGACCAGGATCAAAATCCTGCCAGATGCCATCCGAATCAGTGTGGAAATGGTCCTTTCTAGTTGCACTTTCCAGTAAAACAATAGCCACTCCTGCCAGTTTGGACAGAGTTTCTTAAAAGGTCTTGAAGTAGAACACTCAGTTGATTCATGGCATGTGAGAAATACTGAACTACACACGCTGTGATACAATCAGTGTGTCAGTCCTTAAGTTCGGGACTAACTTACTGCACAGGAATAGATGACTAATAAGGCCTGTTTTTTTGTACTATTTTTATTACCCTTTGCAAATCTGAAAAGTAATAAGACCAATAGATTGTAATCATCTAATATATAACTTTAGATACAGTTCTTCACACAAAAGTTACTTATGGAGAACATGAAGCATCCTCAAGATATCTACTCTGGTAGTAGACACATTCCTCACCTTATAGATCCCCTGAAAGAGTAAATTTAGAACAATTTCTGTTATCTAGTATATGTGCAGAAACTTGAATTGCGATGGTGCTCACGGACTTCTACATTTTTTGAATCTATTAAATGACATTTTATCCGTACGTTTTTCTGAAAATTAGCACTAAGCTAGATCTTTTGAATTAGTTTTACAGAAGTTAATCTTCAACATTTACGATCAGTTTCACCTAAGTTAAAAATGTGAAGCATCTAAATTTATGTCAGTATCTGTCAATTTCTTTTAAACAATTTCTTTAATTTGGAAGATTTTGACATGTCAAGAAAATGTAAAGTCCATTCCTCATCCAAACAAGCTCATAGCTAACAAATCATTAAACGTAGACAAGAGCAACAAGAGAAGACAAGACATTTTTAAAATAAACTTTACATTCCTTGAAAGTCTGCAGAAGATGAGACAGAGTCTGAGGAAAAACTTTTCATGGGAAGTCATTCAGAAGAATGATCGAAAGGTAAATGGATATAAGCTAATGGTAATAACCTAGAGAGAACTTGAAAAAGGCTGCATATCTAAATTCTCCTGGTCATCCCATGGTAGTGTGGCTTCCCTCTGGGTATAGAGCAGGATACCAGTCTTGTGAAAGTCTTCAGAAAGGGTGGGAAAAGGACAGAGAGAGAACTTCGTCTGAAGTTTCCCCCACTTCCCACACCTTCAAACACACCAAAGACCAAAGGGCCATGCTATGAAGCATCATGAGCTCTGACCAAACCCTCATGCTGATGCTTCATGCTTAGAAAGACCTCCTGAGAAGCCTTTAGTAATCTAGGTGTCAACTGATTTAAAATATTTGCCTCTTTGCATGAAAGTTTCAGAGGGTTATGATTATCTGGGATATAACATCTACTCAGAGACTTCTGATAGTTTCATAAGTAAAGAGTTAATAACCAATAGCATAATAATTTGTTATTTGTCACATAGCATTTGCCTAACTCAGTCACTAAATATTTAATGATCACCAGATATGTGTGCTAAATATGTATCTAAATTCATTCCTCTGAATTTCAGGATGGCTTGGAGAAATTTTTTGAAAATGGGAACAATGTCTTTACATGGAAACTGGGACTAAATATATACCAACTTCACTGGGCTATGGTAAATGAAAAGTAGAGGACACCAGTTCTTACTTACTTCAATAACAATTCAAACAATCACTGAGAAAATAAGAAAGCAATGTGGTTATGAAATAAACATGTGCATTATGTGTTGGTTAGGGTTCCCTAGAAGAACAGAAACAGTAGAAACATACAAATAATTATACAGTAGAGTGCCTTAGGGAAGTTTACAGGGTCGGGGACAGGAGAGTCTAGAATGACTGACTGTCTGCAGTCTAGGGAGCCGGATGATTCACAGGCTGGAAAACTGCACAACAACAGGCCTCAGAGATGCAGCTCAAGGCCGGACACTCCCTGGAGAGTCACCAGTTGGGGTCCGCACTGGAGGCTGGAGAAACTGGAGACCAACGTCCAAGACTACAGCAGAAAAATCCCCACCTGTTTAAGCCAACCAGAGCTCTTTAAAATGAGTGCATTGGCTTCTTCTTTCCTCTCTTCATTGCAGCCAGGCTACAAGCCTATTGTTCGAGGTCACTCACCATCAGCGTGGATCTTCCTCCTGTCGTTTGCTGGTCCACGCTCCCGCAATCGCCAATCATTTTTGGAAACCCTAGCGATTTCTTCCTCCAGGCAAGTTGGCCTATTTACTGTCACAAGTTGTTGGGAAAGAATACAATGAAAAGAGCTAATGTAAGGTGTGTTGAAACTTTCCCTCGACTATCTAAGGTGTTGTTAATTTGAAACTTTGGAATAAACTAACAGTAGACAGATTAAAAGCAGAAAAAGAAATGACCCTACAATTCTGTCCCTATGTACAAGAGTCTCAAAAACATGAGAGTCAAAGGAGATTGAAGTTTACATATAATATCTGGAGCTACAGAGCGGTTAGGATAGGAAAGTGGCCACGGGAGGACTGCAGTGTGAAGGAAGTTGTCCTTTTATGCTGATGCAGTTTCTCAGGTGGTAGTGCTCAGAAAAAATAAACTATAGCCTTATGCCAGGCCTCTCTGGGGCAGGCTGTCTGATTTGGTCTTTCCTTGAGATACCAAGTTCTTCCTGGAGGTTGCTGAAGGGAAGTCAGTGAGAAGTTCTACTTGCAGCCATCTTCCCCAGGCAATATACGAAAGCATCACGTGCCATAGTGTTTTTCTATTCCCTATGCTAATCAAGTGGACTGCATAATGTTTTAAAGGCAGTACAATTTTTTAGGTCCTTGAAAATTTTCCTTCCCATAAGGGTAAAACAAAACATATAAAGATAGTCCAAGATTTATCAACAAGGTTTTACGTTAGTTCTCTATTTCATATCATGTATTAGTTCTCTAAATTTCCATCAAGTTAAAAAAATTGCTTCCTGAAAGTAGCTATTATTAAATGAAAATGAAAATTTGATTTTCTCTTAGCCTTAGTTTTTATATTCAAATTGTACTTTGCATTTTAAGGTTCTTCACTACCATACCACATTTTCAATTTCAAATTAACAACTCTATTTTCTCAGTGTGCAATAAAAGTGTATTTTGACTTTTGCTTTTTTATAACTAAAGGTTAATTGGAAATTTCTTTAAACTCTACTGCTTAGGAAATCATTGTCATAAGAAGGGACATGTGTGCATACAAATTATATTTTTGTGTAAAAATAAGAGCTTGATGTTGCCTGTTTCCTCCAAGTGGCTGTATCAATAGAAACAGAAACAGAACATGGACCAATTCCTATTATTTCTAAAGACTTTTCTGGTTTTTTTTCAATATTGTACTTTAAGTACTAACAGTGAATAATGGCATTCACCATGAATTGTAATTTGTGTTTGCTAGCTTTTTGTCTTTTTTTATTAGTACAGATTTCTAGCACATAATGACCAAGATCACTGTGGGGAGCTTATGCAGGTACGCAACACAACTTTGTTTTTTGTGTGCCCTTGTCTGGCCCTTCCCCAGGTCTCCTTCTAACTCTTTTTGCCGTTCTCATTTACAACAGCTCTATTTCCATTGTATTTAACTCTTTTCTTAAAAATCCCTTTTCCTTTCCTTCCCTGCCCCTATCCTTCTCCCATTCCCACTTGGAAAAGGACTTCCCATTTCCTGATACCTATCTCCTTATTGATCCTTTGGTTTTCTCATGTAAGAGATTTGCTATTTTAAAATGGGACAATCTAAGTGTGCTCCCAGTTCAACTCTGATATCAAGAAAACACATTCTGCATGAAATATTCAGCTGAAAAACATTCGGTAACCCACTTCACCTAGAAAAGATGAACATAAGAGATTTTTCTGTACTTACTCTCTTATTATTTGCTATTATAGTTTTTTAAATTTAATACAGCTCAATGATGCTCACTGATGCTCAGAAATGAAAACATATAAACACTGAAACAGAATAAAAGGGAGCCAGAGATGTAGCTCAGTGGCACAGCACCTACCTGGCAAGTGTGAGGTCCTGAATTCGATTCTCAGTACCAACCACCCCCTACAAAAGAATGAAAGATGTACATTTTGCTACTTCAAATAAAACCTTTCTAGTCTTTATGGGAAAATAATTTAGATGAATTAGAATAACGAGAAGTTTGGGGAAAGAACAAATTCAGGAAAGAAAAACATTCAGGTGCAGAAACGTAAGTTTAAAAGCTCCATGGAAACACCTTATTTCTATCTAAATATGTCTATTTTTCAAATTTTTAATGACTCCAACTTCCTCTTTTTCTCTGCAGTTCCAGTCTCTGTCTTTGATCGTGTTCTTCCTATTCTGATTGCTGCTAATGTATAGTAATATAGGGATGAAAGAAATTTATCTCTCCACTCTTAAAATTTGAATTTGTGCCTACTCCAGTGAACCAACAAGAGACAGACTATCAGGGCAAAAAAACATACAAATTTATTAATATTCATGAAGTTAACACAGGAAGGTGAGTAAACAATAATCCAGTGAGATTTAGAAGCATATATATGTAAATATAAAAATAAAGATTATATATATTTTTGTTGTTGCTGTGGTTTGTTTGTTGGTTTGTTTCTTAATAGGTGACAGGGGAGAGCTGGGCCGATTAGAAGGGTCATACCTGTGGGAGACGAGAGGTCTTAGGAACAGATCCCGGCCCTGGCCACTTCCTCCAGAGACTCCCTGGTGTCTGAGTCTCAGTCTCTTCCTCTGTGAGCTGAGTTCTGTCCTTGTCGGTTAAGGAAATTTCAGGAAGGAGAGTGAGGCGAGAACACTGCTTCAGGCCAGTCTGGTCTTTGATAGACAAGGGAGCATCGGGCAGAGTTGTCCCTGTGCCGGAGGCCGAGGCCACACGGTAAGGTCGCACAGCCTGTGGTTCTCAGGCCCTGTGATTGCCTTTAAAATGTTCAGTGCCACACTTTGGGGGTGTGGCCTTCTGAACCCTGGCAGTAGAATGTGCAGTAGTTGAGACTATTGCCTTCAAACCATGATAGTAAAACTGCTCAATTCTGATAGTACGTATTTTTAAAATATCCTAGGAACAGCTGTCGGAAATATCATCTAAATATTAATCCCACCATAGTTTATTCCAAATAATCATAAATAACCTATTAATTTTTTAAATGACCGTAGCACAAGAAAAGGACAGATGATCTATTGTCATTACCTGGAAAAATATCTGATAAGCTGGGGGAGGTGGGGGGTGGTGGGGAGGGAGAGATGCAATGAGCCTGACCACATTGTTTTCCAGCGCCCGTGAAAGCACAAAGCAACCGGTTCTGCTTCCTCCTGAAGAAGGTTTCTTGCTCTTGTTACCTTCAGGCTTGCGATCTGAAACTCCGGCTTGTGTTTTCTAGTTTTAGAGTCTTTAGTTAAAGAGGCAACCAGGGGAATCGAGTATGGGAATAAATTCAGTGAAAGGAGGCGTAGCTTCTGCCATGGAGTCGCAGCACATTGAGACACCCGGTGTGTGTGTGGCCACACTCATTTCCCCAGGGCTTTGGCAAACTACTCCACAAGAAGGCATGATGATAAGAGAAGTTTGCCTACAAATTTAGGCAGAGGCAGTAAGCAAAAAGTAAAAATTAAAAACAGCTAAGAATGAGAGAAAATAACATAATGAGCATAAGAGAAAATATCATGTGGTGAAAATTGACCAAGCAGGAAAAAGCAATGAGTAGTTAAAGAAAGGTGTTATAGAGACTCAAGATGTCAGCTTTATGCTGCAGGCATGGAAAGGCAAAGTCAGAATTTACAGCATGATTCCATTTCAGAGTAGGCAGCTTGATAGTAAGGATCTTAACTGTCATCTTGCCCTGTGGTGCCAGGGACTGACTACAAAGAGGCAGTCTGGTGAAGAATACATTCTGTATTTTGTTGTGAAATATTTACATATTTGCACATATATACAGTTCTCTTGAACATTACAAGAATAAATAAATAAATAAATATATATATATGTATATATATAGACATGTTACCTCAGGAAGTTTGATAAAATGACAACTATGATACATAGAAATTAAATTTAAAATGTACAGAAAAAGTATAAGAAATAGAAAAAAACTAAAGAGGAGAGAAAAATTTAGGAGCTAAACTAATTGAATATATATCAATTAGGATTTACTACATTACATAGAAAATTATTGGGAACAGTCTCATGCAGAATTTCATCCAAGTTATATGGTAAATTATAATATAGAATACAAATCATTTTAAATGTGAAGAAAGAATAATTACTACCTTCTTATGCAAAAAAATTGCATTGATTTTCTGTAGTCTCATGCTTATTTAACACAGATATATTCTGGATAAACCAGTGAGTCAAAGGTCAATGGAGAAAAATTCTACCAGTTTTTGGATTAAAATTAAAAAAACTATTTTGAGAAAAGAAGTTTTTCTTTGTTGAGTTCATGATAATGATAGCAGAGCTAACATGGTATATTTCTAGACTTGAGTCCTGTGATTAAGAAATCATACATTCATGCATTTCCAAATAGTTTTTTTTTTATTTATTTCTTTCTTTTATTTTTTTGGGGGGGTACCTGGAATTGAACTCACAACCTCATGCTTACCAGGCAGGTACTGTGCCATTGAGCTGTATCTCCAGCCCCAAATAGATTTTTAAAGAGTAATGAAAATGGGATTCTTTGGAAATTCCTGACTGATGGGCTCACCTTTGAACCAGTGCTGTCCCCAGGACAGTGGTCTTTACACTTAAAATCTATAGCATTCATGTATGTCTTTATATACAGCATATAAATGTAATATATATATATATGTAAATATAGTATATAGGCTACATATATATAAATATTTTGGAACAGTAAAATACAAACTTATTAAGAAGGAAAATATTTTCAATATCATGTAGGTTAAGCCATCAAGGTATGCAAAGTATGTATACAGGTGACTTGATATTCGAAAAAATATGAATGAAAATTACCTATCTACCTCTTTATCTTTCTCTATGTGCTATGTATTTGTCAAATATATTTATATCAAATTCCTCTCTATCATCTGTCTATCTGTCTATCTCTTCATCTATCACGGTTTGAGTACAAATTGTCTTTCAGATACTCATGTGTTGAAGTCTTGGTCGTCTATGCAGCAATATTCCTATGTGAGGCCTTTGGGAAGTGAGTGAATCATGAGCACTCTGACCGCATCAAGGATTAACTCACTGATGGGTTCATCACTTGGTGGACTCTTGGAAAGTGACAGAAATTTAGCAAGTAGTGCCTGCGGGCATGACTTTGGGAATTCACAGTATCTCAGCCTTTTAGCTGCTGCTCTGCGTGTTGTCCACCATGACTGACGAGTTTTGCTCTAGCTCCTGCTTCCTGGCATGGGGCAGGGTTCTTTGCCTCATTACAGGTTGAGAAATGGTGGAGTCCCCTGACCATGGACTGAACTCTCCGCAACTATGAGCTGCACCAAACTCTTTTAAATTACTTTACACAGACACTGTTTCACAGCAACAAAAACAGACTGACACAGGATTATTCATCTCTTTATCTGATATTAAACCACATTTATCCCTCAAGGTTAAAAATATGGGGATTATTACTTTATGCAACATGTATAAATATTTTTTGTTATTGTTGTTTTTTGTTTTTCTTGGTACTGGGGATTGAACTCACAACTTCAGCCTTGTCAGGCAGGTACTTGTGCCACTGAGCCAAATCCCTGGCCCATGTCTAAATATTTTATCTCTTTTAATATGAGATTATATTAGGTTACTTAAAATTAAACAGTACCAAATAAAGAACATTTTATACATTTTATATTTTCAATAATGAACTTGTATGAAGAAATACATTTGGAGCATTTAATTCTTTTATTTTACTTTTTACCAGAAAATTGATAATTCTAAATTACATACTTACATTTCAGTGACAAAAGAAAATTAATCTGGCAGTAGAAAATCCTAATGAAAGTGGTGCACATAGCAGCTATTTACTTTGCTGGAGAATTTACAAGCCAAAGCAAGGCATCAAACAGAGATATAATAGGGTAATGGTGCACTAAGTAGGTAATTATATCAATTTCAGAACACTGCCATAACAAATTATGACAAACTAGTGGTTTAAATGAGAGAAATGTATTCTCTCACAGTGCAACAGGCTAGAAGTCCGGAACAAAACAGTCTGCAGAGTTTATTCCTCTTGCAAGATCTGAAGGAGAATCTGGTGTTTCTGTCTCCCAGCTTCTCGTGACTGTTGGTTGTCCTTGGAGTCCCTGGCCTTGCCAGAGTGAATCACCATCAATCCTTACAGCGGTCTCCATACTGATTTCCTCTCTGTGTCGCTGTCCCTGTGTCCAAATCTTCTGTTTTTTGCAGAGACACTAATCCCAGAGTTTATGACCCTTTTTCTCTCTTCAGGATGACTTCATCTCAAGACCTTAGGAGTGCAGCAGTGTAAGGACATTTCTCCTTTATTTAAGAGTCGCCAAACCCTGTGGCCTCATTTTCTTTAAATCAGTTTTAAAAAAGGATGCGACTTTACTGTGTTTAGGAGATTCTTAACCAGAAACTTTTTCCATTGAATACATGATTTCCTTCAAAGGAATAGAGGAATAGTCACTGAATAGTTCTGGGATGAAGACCCTCTTCTAAGTTTAGTACCTGTGGAAGGAGCAGCTCACCCTGAAATGATGAGAATGGGGAGAGCTGCTGCATGCTTGCACAGATTTTCCCCAGTGACGACAAGTTCTCACTCTTTACACGTGTTGCTAGTGTCATGCGTGTCAGCCTACCTAGTGCTCTATTGGCACTAACATCACTAACGTAGACTAAGCTAGAGAGGAATCATTGGATAGCACAGATAGCTATAATATTATTGGAATGTGCCCTATTCTCCTTTATCTTGAGAAATAAAACCAACAGTCTCGATTTTTATCAAACAGTGCATTGTATGAGATACAATGGATTTCTGAAGTCGTACACATGTGCCTATGTTGCTACACATACAACTGATGGAAAAAAAGCATCTGTGTGTACTAACATAGTCTATGAAATTAAGAAAAAAATTGTACATATTGCTATTTTTAATGTCATGTAGTGTTAAACACTAGAAATAAAAAGTGAAGACATTATTTACTTTGCCAGAGCTCATGCTAAAACACAATGGCTACTGCTTTTTTTTTTTTATCCATGGTAGTATCTTGTGATGGATTGAAATTTCACAAATCCCAGGAAACGTACTGCATTTATTTACTTTCATTTAGGTATTTTGGAACATCATTGGCTTGGAGACTGGGTATATATTATGAGACACACACAAAAGAAAATTGTTAACTTTATGGGTTTCTCTGGAGAGAAATCTAAGAAGAAACAATAATAATAATAAAATCATCATTTTTGCTTTTTAGTACATTCTATTTTTTTAGAACTTTACAGAACTTCTTCCTGAAAAGCAAAGGAAAAATATAACTGCTTTGATTTTCAAAGGACAAATTCCCCAAAGTAAAATAATATATTAAATCTGATTCAAAGTAAGAGGAGGGAGTGATATTGGTGCTAGACAATTGCTAACATATGTCTGTAGGTGAACAATTTTTCTTGCTTTATTTAATTTATATAGCAAAATATTTAACTGAGAAGGGACTGATTTGCCAACAGGCTCACTATTCTTCAGAATATACTTTTTACTTTCCCCTTCAGCACTCTTCCCTGTGCTGTCATAGATTTATTTATTAATTTAAATGTCATAATTTTGTACATAATTATGAGGCACATCTTTGTGGTAATATATGTGTATATAATGTGCAGTGACCAAATGAAGATAATTAACATTTCCATCCTTCAAATAATATTAACGGCAGTTTAACTACATTTGGGTAGATATATTTTATGTATGTGTGTATGTACTTTTTTACCTTTCAAAAATGGGTTGCTCAAAAAAAATAATTTGCTCAGTTAATTTTGAAATTCTTTTCTATTAACATAAAGAGATTTAACAATTACTTTTGATTCACTTTGTTACAGAAATCTGTGTACGACATCACAAAACAAGCAATGCTTCTATTTATTTTACTGACTAAACTAGGGATTGTCAAATATTCTACTGATCTTGTATCAGTAAAATGAAATACTGGTATATATTCCCTGCAAAGGTATTTATGCTGAAAGTATATGTATTCATGTACTAAAATAAAATCGTTGTAAAACATACATTCAAAAGAAAATTATAAAGATACAAATCAAATATACACAAAGTTTTATTTTCCTAACCTGTCTTTTAAAGTGTAACATTTAAAAAATTTACTTCACTGCTTACTATTAGAGTGTTCATAATTTTTCATAATTACTTCTATGATTCCTTTTTAGTATAGTGTATAACTGCCAGATTTTGCAAGACATGATGTAGAAAATAGGTTATTTGAAAACAGAACAAGAAAGAAATTTACCCTGATTGAAGACCCACTTTGTGTCAATTGGCGAATTTACATATAACTTAAACGGCAATGGAGACATCGTGTTTACTCATTATTTACAATTTAGGAAAAAGTAACTTGGAAGATTACCCAATAACATGTAAAGGTTATGTCGAAGAATGAATACACAACAAGGTACTAATGAATAATAAAGCATATTACTTTAACTTCATTGTGTTTGAACCTCTATAATACCTTAGTCTCAGCTGTGTAGAGAAATGCAGCTGAGTCTCTGAGCCCAAACAGCTTGCTGATCACCTCCTATAGATGTGCCCCACCTCAGCGTGCCTCCACAGGGCTCCCCGCAGACAGTTTATTCTTGAATAAAGGGATGAAACCCGTGATTCACTAGTGCTGAGGTGTTAAGACAGCCCTGCATCCATCTTTGAGTTCCTAGGTGACCGCTGCCCTTACCTTTTTTGGGTGCTGTAATACCAAACCCTTTCTAGTTTTCTGCAGTCTTCTCTAAGGAAAAGAGAGCCATCTCTGAAAGAGATGAATTAGAATTGCTAAATTTGATGTTGACCTTTGGTAGTTTTCCTTTTTAGGGGTGCAAATCGAGTGCATTACCATGAGCAGATGATGGTCTCAATAGGGTAGCAATCATTTTGTGGGAATAGTTCAGACTTTTAAATTTATGCTATTGTTTTCTTCAAAGTGTCCTCCAAGGAGGGAAACAAAGGCAGAGGGAAGAAAATATTCAACTGGTAATGTAGTTTTAAATTCTAAGTGGATTTGGAAATTTTGAGATAATATCGGATTACGATATCCTGAGGACACTGTTATGACTTGTATCTAGATGTACTCCCAAAACCTCATGCAGTTGGAAGTGGGAAGTTTGGAAGGTGGCTGGATTAGGATGTGTGACTGTAGATTAAGGGTGTGATGCTGGGATTAATGGTGTCTCATCCTGGGTGTGGGTAGCATTGATCAGTAGGCACAACCTGGATGGAACATTTAAGGGAGAGAGGGAAGGCTGGCTTGCTGGTTTGCCTGTTTGCTGCCTTCTCAGGCAACTTTAACATATCAGGACATTGCAGCATCTTACTATTTTGAAATAAACTGTTGTCCTAAATTTGAAATTATGGAATACATAGATGCCTTTCTAACTTCAGGAATTACCTTTGGGTCTAGATCGGTTTTACACAAATGGAGGCTAGATGAAAATTTTTGGTGATGGTAGATGAAATAATAGACACATTAAGACATATAGAAAATAAGATTTAAAAAGTCAGTCATGAAAGAGATATTTTTGAAATGCTAGGAAATAAAATGATTAATGTTCAATCAGTGAAAAACATATCCAATATAAGCATAACTGGAAGTGCTTAAGCAAATCTGTGAAGCATTGCATTGAAACTGTCATTATACTGTTTAAACCCCTCACATTCAACAAAAAATCTGAAACAGACAAAATAACAGGGGCTTTATTTTAAACACAAATCAATGTTGGTTTGTCAAGGATTCCATGAGTATTAGTGAGAGGTAACAATAGCAGAACTAAAGACAGAATCCACGGTAGAATTGAAAGAGCTGTGACAATGAATCAAGGGACTCCCCAGATTCTGAAGGACCCAGAAAATGAAATGCAAAAGCCAGGCCAGGGGAAGTCATAATACTAAGAAGTGTAAGAATTTCCTGATGATCGGAAATACTATGAAAATGCATGTGACTGTGGACTCCTGGGAGTAGGTAGTTGAACATTAAAGCAGACAGAGTTTTTCTGCACCATAGTTAGGAGAAACTTCAATATATAAATTGTTCATTTGTGCAATTTCATTTTTATTCTGTATTTCTTGTGTTCTTAAAATCATAAATTATGCTGCAAAATTTTTTTTAAAAATCATGTACTTTGTGAAACTTACAGGAGGGATGAGGTTACTCAGCCTTTATAGTGTGGGAAATGTCAGCTACTCTGAGTGTACAAATCATCAGCTGAATTATCAATAGAGGGCAAGGAGCTTCAGGTATTGTGATAGTTGTGATAATTTTAGGAGTGGAACTTGTAGGATAAAAATAATCTTCTGAGTTTGAAAAATTTCAGCTATCAAGTCCATAACCATGTCTGGAGTCCACATCCAAAGTGAAACATGGACTCTTAAATGTACGCTAAGTGATGGGAATATTTGCAAAGCAAGGTGAATATCCCTCAGGTAGAGTGTATCTGTCAACTTGGTTTGCCTTAATAAAATTGCAGTCTTGGGACAACTAACCAGCCTCTCTGGTAAACAGCACAAGTGGCACGGACTCCAGGAAGAGAAAGATTGGCGCCTCCTGAGAACGCACCATGTTGGGTCAGGGAGGATCCAACCAGAAGACAACTAGCCAGCCTTCCTGGTGAGTGGTGCAGTGGGTTCCAGGAAGAGAAAAGTCAGTGCCTCCTGTAAGCCCACTGCCGTGCAGACCGAGAATCAACACCAACCCCCCACCCCACCATAAGCAGTCTTCTGGTTCAGAGGAGCAGTTAAGTTGATAGCAACTAAGGTACATGAAGCATCTAAATGCTTGTATTGTTTGGTTGATTTTGCAGGCCTGGGACGGGCAGTCTGAGCATCTCTTGGGAGGATGACAGTATGCAATGCAGAAAATATGGGGGATTTCCTTCTATCTTGTCTTTGAGTTCTGATAGTGTTCTCACTGCTTTGCTTTATTCAATGTTCTATTTTGATTGGTTTTATTCTGTTTTGTTTTCGGTTTGATTTTGCTATACCTGATGGAAGGAACAACTGTTATGAAGATAACAAGATATACTATAGTAGCTATTATTTTCCTAGGATTCTGCTTTGAAGTTGTGTGCCAATTCTACTGCTTTGTTTTGATTGACTTTGTTCTGTTTTGTTTTGTTGGATTTTACTATCTTTAAAATAAAAATTAAAAAAAAATTGTAGTCTTGGTAGCTTAAACCACATCTAAGTTCTCATCTCTCTGGAGCACAGATAATTCGAGACAAAGGTGCCAGAAGCCAGGGTCATTCTGAGGGCTTTTCCCTTGACTCACAGTAGGTAGCTAGAGTGTTTTACTCTGAGCTCTCACAAGTGCATCTTCTCTTCCTGAACAAGCAGAAATATGCTTCTCTCTAAGGATGCCAAGTCTCCCAGGTCAGGGTCTGACACATGACAATGTCCTTACTCCAAACAGCAGGTTGAGTGTTAGATCTTCAGTATGAGAACTCCATGTGGGCCTGATATCAGGGCTCTAACACACAGCAATGCTTTACTGTAGCATTACATCTAATCTACTTCATTACAACATTCTATTCAGATAAAGAATTTAGCCTGTAATTTTTTGATGAATGTCCGCAGAAAGATACTATTAATATCATGAGCATTTGATTTGCAACCAGGTATAATTGACTAATAAAGGAGTAAACGCAACTTTTTCTTTGTATTTACCATTTATTATTTTAGCACATATGAACAGTAAAAATATTTTAAAATTATTGCATTCAACATACTGTTTTCTGTTCTCTCTTCTCAGACACCTCAAAAAATTCACCCTGTAACTAAAACCACTCATCTCAGTAAACAAACAATAGCAGAAACAGCAAAAAGTGAACTCTTAAGAATAATGGGATAATATATAAATTGTAACAGCTTAATTTGATAGCTTAGGGCAGAATGAGACTTTGTGGAACACAAAGACGAACCCAGCCTTGACTTTCAGACACTGATCAGGGATAAATGTGTCCTTGTTTCTTTCTCAGTTCCAGTACATTGGTTTTAGATGCAGAAAGGCTGGTTTTTGTGACAGTTATTTAATAAAGACTGAAGTTTTTCAGGCAAGGGTTTTAGAAGCAGATGCATTTTTCCATTCTTACATCTGTCACAAACATAATAAGTGCAAGTCTGGGCAATATGATAGACACAGTGAGAAGGGAGTAGCATCTGAGATCTGATCATTCTTCAGGATGAGCATGTGAAGGATTTACACTTAAAATCTATAGCATTCATGTATGTCTTTATATATAACATATAAATGTAATACATATATGCAAATATAGTACATAGGTTACATATATATATATATAAATATACAGGACATATAACATAGATTACATACAATAGAAAGCCTATGCAAGATATTAAATTATAGATGTAGCCATTGATGTAGGCTAGAATTGTGATGTATGATATTAATAATATTTGCTTAGCAATTTTGTGGTTTCTTTGTCCACCACAGATAATATATGGTGGATACTTTGCAAAATCAATAGGCAAGTTTGCCATCATTTGCACTGCACTTTAAAAAAATTCAATGAAATAAAATTTCTCTGAAAATATTTTAATGTCAGTGTAGATAAATATTATAAAAACGTCAGCAAAGTATGTGTCATAGAACTAAAGCAAGTGATCCTTCTTCTCTGCCTAATACCGAAAATATTGGCAGTGCCAGAAGAATGTATTGAATTATTTTCATTCCAACAGTATATGAAGCATATTCCTTAAAAAAAGTACTGTGTTTTTCAGAGAGAGGGAGAGTAAACATAATAGTTGTTCTACCTGATATTCAGTGTTAAAATGCATGTTCAGCATTTATCTAAAAGGAAATTTCCCCCTCTTTGCACTTATATTCTAATTGTCTCTAACTAATCTATTATTATGGAGCATTTATTGAACTCTTAGAGTACAGAAACACTAATAAGTACTGCATGTAATGAATACCAAATTAACACGAGTATTTAATTTTTAAGTGGTTGTTTGGTTTAAATATTTACACTTCAGAGAAACGTGTCTATTTGCCTTAGTTAATAACACTAACATAATTTAGACTACTCTCTAATAAACACTAATGCCAACTGTTTAATTTCAGCAATGATGCATTCAGTTAAGTAAACTACTACACATTTAGCTAAAAGATACATTACGCTGCTATATTTATAATATGGGTCAAGTACTATAGCTCAATGCTGTTTTGTTGAGTTAGCAACTTTGAAAACTTTAGAGCTCTAAACAGTTAAGAAAATATTAAAAAAACTAATTGGCATTTTTATACAGAGGTCTGAAAGTAAATGGCAAGCACAGTCGCACAATTTTCATTTTTCACATAAGCCAAAATCCAATACTGTTATTTCTCCATGAAGATGTTGCCACGGAACAGTACACTGTTGATCATAAAAAAGACACTAACGAAGAGTTTGGGCTATCATTTTCATGCATAAGTACCAATTTAAATAAATAATTACAGACATTTATAAATGATATGCTTTTAGTTAATTAGCACATAGATTTCCTTCACAATTTGACTAGCGTATAAAGGTGAATTATTTTAAATAAGTGGAAAAACTAAAATAAGTGTGTTTTGTATAATTTTTCATATTTCCACAATAATCTAATAACATAAGATATGACACATTAATAATTTAATCATCGGCCAAGTGACTGTCTAACTTACTGTGCTTATGGATTACAATGTAGTATTTTTCTTGCTTTGATACACTGTAGTCCATTTTTCATAAGTACACATTCATTAAAAAAACCAGTTGTAGAAAATAGAGCAAAGGTTAAAGGTAGAACAGCTGCTGCACAAAGCAGTATGGAATTTCTGTTAAACATTCAAAACAAGACTGCCATATGATCCAGCAATACATTCTGGGTATTTATGTAAATGATGCTAAATCAGGTTCCCAAAATGTATTAGTATTCCTACATTTACTGTAGGCCTATTCACAATAGTCAGTATATGGAAACACCCTGGTGTCCACCAACAGGATGGATAAAGAAAATACATACACATATAGAACAGCATGCAACCTTAAAATAGAAGGCAATTCTGCAATATGTAGCAAAATGAATGAATATTATGGATATTATGCTAATTGAAGCAAGTCGGTTCCAATGACAAACGCTGCACAAAACATCTTTACTTATACTAAGGATATGTAATTGCAAAATTCATCAAATCAAATAGTAGAGTGGTAGTTTCTGCAGGCTACAGGAAGGAGAAGTGGCAAGTTACTAATAAATACTCTGGCATAATGTTTTAGTCAAGCAAAATATATAAACTCTGGAAGTGTGTGATATAACATTATACTGTTAGTAAACGATTATGAATTGTGAACTTCTAATTCTGTTAAGTGGATGGGTATTGTGCTAAGTTCTTTTATCACAGTATAATTAAATTAAATTTAAAATAAGCAGGCAGTTTATTTTGACAAAATACAATGAATAATTCAATCATTTGTAGACCAGATATAGTATTATCCATTGTAAAAGGACAATAAACTTTTCAGAAAATCCCTATAAATGGATTCCTACTAAGTATCTGATTGTTCTTATTTATTGTATCTCTAATTTTAATATATTTGGATACTGGTAGTATCTGTCATTTTTCTTTTCTTTCTTTTTTCTTTTTTTTTTTTTTTTTTTTTTTTTTTTTTTTTTTTTTTTTTTGTACTGGGAATTGAACTCAGGACCTCACACTTGCCAGGCAGGCACCATGCCACTGAGACATATCCCTGGATTGTCATTTCTTTCCTTCATCTTGCTTAGGGTTTATTTTGGCCTTTGATTCCTAGTTGCTTGACATAGGGATCTATAACATTTTGAAAGAGATTTTCACTTGTAATTCTATTTATATTTTGTCATTCATTTAGCTTACTTTAAAAAGTACAGATAATAATGGAGTAAAGTGGTCAATTGGATGAATCTTATCTTTAGTCAAGATTTTGGGGAAAAATAATGTTACATTAATGACTGCCAAAGTGGTGATTGCAGAAAGTATTAGGTGTAAGTGTTCAGATAGATTCACCTTTGTGACTATCAGAATATCTAAGTTTATAAATGTTTCATGTATTTTGCATATTTTTTAATCCATCAGTGATAAATTCTAAGTGAGGTATGAATTTGTAAACTATTTGTGTAAAACAAAATGTACATAAAAAGTAAAAGGACGTTGTTTTCTTTTGGGTAGTGATAGACATTTTAGGGTTAGTGAAAAAGTGGTGCATGAAATTATTGAGGACAAAGATGGCATTGGTCAGAGCTACTGGTGATGACATGAGATTAAGCACAAAGAAACAAGCAGTTCATTTGTGAAGACAGAAAGGAGAGGAGACTTGGTTTTAGTTGAGCTTAAGAACTCAATATTTTAGGTTAAAATGTGCATATACATATATATGCATATTCTAAGAGCAAAACTTTATTTCTACTCTCTTCCTAAGTTACAAGCAATCATGTAGATCTACTCAAAAAATATGATGCTTAAAATCATCCCCTAGAGAAAACAAGAAGTTTTGGTAACAATTCCATTAAGTAACTATAATGAATCCAAGTCAGACTAGAAAGAAGCTCAAACATAAATGATGTCCTTGTTTGACTGGAAGATTGGAAAATTTGAGAAGAAAGAACAAGTTTGGATATTGTCAACACCCAGAATCCAATCACCTACCCCGATGTGGTGATGTGATGAAGTAGCATCGATCTACTGACCACATGCAAAAGCACATGCTGTTCGGAAGGTTGTCCACCAGGTGATGGCTTTCAAATGTATGAATGCAGCAACACCTAGCCCCTACATCCAAACACTGGACAATTTGATATCGCCATGTGAACAGAAGCATACCTTCTAAATTTAAACTGTTTAGAGCGAAACTATGGTCAGGAAAAGACAAAAAGAAAGGAAAAGGAAAGTCTGTCCCACATGAAACATTCCTGTTTCAATTGTCTGTTCCACTCCAACTTCTCAGGCCAGAATGTCTGCTGTCATTCTTCCCTTGTGTGGTGGATGCCATTTGGTGTCTCTGGTCACGCTCCCTTTGCCCACCCGTGAGTTTCTCTGTAGGGCAGAACTGTCCCAGACAGAGTAAAACTTCAGGTCCCCACAAGCCTATGTGTCCTTCCAGCTCTGCTTATTGAAATTATCAAAATATTCTGTTTGTAACCTTCCATGCTTACTTAAAATTAAAATGTTAATTTTATCAAGTACATTAACTTTCACTTTCCCATTATACCAGAAGTAGAAATACATACTAGTTTTTAGCATTAGACTTTTAATCGATTTCCATTTTTATATTCTGATATTGATCAAAAACTATAGTGTTAGTCGGGCATGGTGGCACATGCCTTTAATCCCAGCACTCGGGTGGCTGAGGTAGAGGAGTGTTGTGAGTTTGAGGCTAGCTTGAGCTACAATGTGAGCACAAGGCCTGCCTGAGCTACATAGTGTGACACTGAATCAAAAAAAAAACTAGGGTTGGGAGTTTGGCTCAGTAGCCTAAGTGCCTGTCTGGCAGGTGTGAGGTTGTGAGTTTGATCCCCAGTGCCACAAAAACAAACAAACAAACAAACAAACAAAAAAACTACAGTGTTTTTACTCTAAGTAGCTATCTCTCAAGTGAACGCATTCTGTTCATGGAGAAATACAGTGAAAAGTGATACAAAAGGATATAAAACTTTGAACGATCAAATAATACCAATGAACATTTTCAAGGAAAAATGGTTCAAAGGCACTTGGAATACCTTGTAATTCACTTTCACCCAGAGGGTGGAGAAGCAAGCAGATTTTCCATTGCTTTCTCATTGCTTTTCTTTTCTATTTATCTTAGTTTCTGTTTGCTTCATCTCTTTCCATTGTTATTCCGTTCTGTTTCATCTTTTCTCTCCACAATCTCACCTGATAACCCCATGACTGCAGTGCGAATGAAGCTTTGAAGCTAATTACAAAGAAGTGAGAAGGTAAAATGAACAGTATTTTCTGTGCTACCAACCATGCAACACAGGCAACTTGATACACAGCAAAAATACCTTGGTCTGGCAAAAAATTTGCTTCTGTTTGCGATCTCTGTATTCGGTGAGCAAAACTTCTTCCCTGCAAAAGTGGAACAAATGAAGTTCCTGCACTGAGGTATCACAGTAGCTTCTCTTTGCCTCTCTCTTCCTCTCTCCCTTTCTCCCTCACTGTGTGTGTGTGTGTGTGTGTGTGTGTGTGTGTGTGTTGCCACAGCATCCACCACTGAAGGCATCGTGTGGTACAGTGCAGAACCTCTTGACCAGTACTGAAGCTGTGGAGTGCTTTGGTCAAAGATTCATGCCCTACCCATGAAGTAGGGTTTGAAACTTCATTATTGCATCAGATTTGCAGTGTTTTCTAAAATCCACTTGTATTCTACTAAACATTCACAAGCCTTCACAGGAACATGGATGTAAAAATGCTTCTTTAACACTTAGTACTCTTGCTTGGTCTGCACAGCTGACAGAAGACACATAGTGAATAAGTTTTATTACCATTATAATGTTTGTTAAGACCCCCAGCATAGCCCAATATTAATAATTCAGACATACAGAAACAAGACTGACTCTGAGGAGTCAGAAAGACCATCAGGATGAATAGTTTGTGCATGTGTTGTCAATGACAAAAATCTGGGGAAGCGTTAATTTCTAAGCCTGCACATTCCCCAATGACTTAACATCCTGGTAAATTTAAACGTCCTCTGGAGACAAGGGAACAGATCACCAATGCAGTCAGTGTGACAGCTGCCTTCTTAATTGGAGGCTGTGCTGTGGAAATGTCAGGTAGGATTTGCTACCTTACAATAACACACACACACACAATCCTTCTGTTGTGATACCCTTAATCATTACCTACACAAAAGCAAGATTCTAACAAGTGTTTTTATTGCTTTTCATAAACCAACATGTACATTTTTATGGCGAGACAGTAAATATTTCTTAGTCTTGTATCCGAAGAAAAATTATAACCAATTAAGCAGAAAATATAATTGCTAGATTTTTCTCAAATTCCAACAATGTCACAATGCATTTGTCACCAGAAGGGAAAATGTAAATCTCTTATAAAATAAATATACTTTAGACTGTTTGATTTCTTATTCAAGTAACATGGCACCTCAGGGAATAATAACTTAAATAGTGAACTTTTCTATATAAGAGAAATTCTATAATTTTTCTGGAAGTATAGAACTTAACAATTGGAAGTACGTAGCATAACAATTCTCTTCAAATTAACCTAATTTTATCATTGAGAAAATAGGTATACCAGGCAAGAAGTAACATAATATTTGTGTTAGGTATTTTTACTGAGTCTATAGACATTAATTTATTGGTAAAAATTTTATGTAATGGTCACGTCAGGCAGAGGTCTGGGCTCCCGCACTTCCCTGGCGGTCTCTGCACTGGGCTGGATGTGGGATGCAGAGCCACGCTGAATCGAAACTGAACCTCTTTCAGGCTCAGTAGGAGAAGCTCAGAGAGGCAAAGTGAATTAAAGCAGAAGCTCACTGGTAATGTTGCAAGAGCTGAGTGTGGCAGGGAGAAGGCCGAGACGAGATGGTGGCCTGCTGTCTTCCCTCGTCCACCTTCACAGGGGCTCGCTGATTTTTCAGGCATACCCATTTCTCTGGTGGTCACAGTTGGGGCCTCAGTCTCTGCTTCTGGGCTGAGCTGAGGCTCACAGGAGCGATGGGCACACAGCAAAAAGCATGCAGGGCTACCACGAAGGTTAGCACCTTCTGGTTCATCAGGTCCTGACCATCGTGTGGTCACTGCTGTCCCAGGACACCGAGGTCATGTCCTGTGCCTCCTGTTCCTCCCTAACTGTCCCTTAATGAAGGAGTAACTTGGACATAACACTCCTCGTGAACTGAGCTCTCATCTTTTAAAATAATAGCAAGTATAGATATAACTAATTTAATTTTGCTAATGTATTTGTCATAAATGAAGACAATTGGTGGCAACACTGAGAAAAGAAAGCAAAGGCCATCTTTTTCCATCTGAATGGTATATTCATTATTTATCATATGATTATTTCATTAGCATTTAATCTTGCCTACCTATCTATAAATTAATTTTCTGTGTCACTTACATGAAAGAAATGTAAAACGATGCCAGTGAAGTAAGTTTTTCTTTCCCACACAGAGAGAATCTTTCAGGGTGCCAAGTAGCACTGTATGTAAGGATTCTGCATTCTTCACCCTTTCCTTAAAATACTAACACACAAAAACTCAGATACAAAGGTGATAATTCTAACGTCAAAATCCTAATGAACAGCATCATCTTTTAGCAAAATTATGTGTTCAGAATTTATGTTGAAGTACGCCACAGCTCTAAATGGTTTGTCCCTGTAGCTAGTTTTTCTTTCTTGTGGTGCTGGGGTGATTTTTCATGCAGGTTATACTTTCACTTGAAGTCTTGGTTTGTCACAGTGCTTTGTGATGGGTATTTACTGCAGTTCTCAAAGATACTTAAGTCAGGATAATTTACTACATTATATTCATTAAAGTCATCTTGATAGATCTGCTCTCCTTTTTCCTTGTTTTAAAACTCGAAAACGAAGTTTGCTCTCATTTTTTACTGTATTGTTTTGTATGATGTCATTATAACATAAAATTTGTTGTCTATGGTTCCCAAACAAATTTAGATTGGAATAATTGCTTTCTTTGATTTTAAAAAAGTATCACAGTTACGGAGCTCTCAATCTTCCAGTGGATGGCATATTTTGAAACTCAGATAAAAATTTGTCTTCACTTGACATAGCTTTTCTAAACCAGAAAAACTTATAAAATTTTATTATTAAATATTTTAAATCTTAAAATATTTATAAAATGTAATGAAAATCCATAAACCAATGACTTCAGCAAAATATTAATATTTGATATTTAAACTCAATTGTCATTTATTTTAGAAAAAAGTTTCTAATCTACGTGTCCCCTTTTAGTCTTTTTCTAACGGTAATTTTTCTGCCCAATGCCAGCACTTATAAGAAGGTACATACACCTCTGAAACGCATGAGATAATGGCCCTCTATCGTTAAATATGCACACATCTAAGAAATCTGTAGACTTTTCTTTGAATTTCTAGATAAATTTCTAGGTGAATTTATTAATATATCCAGAGATTTCTATAAGAAAATTCTCATTTTACAATAGGTGTCTCAGTCTTTGTAAATATGCAGCCATCTTTCTCAGATTTTTATTGTTTACAGTATTTTGTAATTTTCTTCAAAAAGAGTTTGTGCATATCTTTGTAGATTTTGTTACACAGAATCCGTGAAGTTGTTCCCACTATGACATAGCACACACAAATATATATTCATCCACTATACAGTCATGCATTTTTATGCACAATTGTCTTGTCATACATGGCAACGTTGGAGATGTATGAGCTCCACAGTGTGAACATCGGGTGAGGCCAGGCTTTTGTGGTGTGCACCTGGAATCCCAGCACTCTGGTGGGGGGGTGCTGAGGCAAGAACAGCACAAGATGCAGGGCAGCCTGGGCAATTTAGTGACTTAGAAAGACTCTGACTCAAGGTGAAAAAAATTTAAAAAGTGCTGGAGATGTAACTCAGTGTAAAAGTCCTTGGTTCAATGCCAATACTGAATTTAGAAAAAGATGATAAAGGAGAAGAAGATGAAGATGAAAACGAAGAAGAAGAAGAAGATGATGAAGAGGCGGGGGAGGAGGAGGAGAAAAAGAAGAAGAGGAAGAAGAAGAGAGACACAGAGCAAATTTCATCAGCTACATTTTCAAGTAAGGATGAAGCAATGTAATCAGCATTCCCCAGCTGTCATTACCGGAAAAACAAATGCTTAAGGCAGTCATAGGAAGAAACTCCATGAAGAATACTCCAGAAGGAGACCCACACTTTTCTCATTAAGGATACAGCCTTCTAGGGAGAGTATGCAACAGAGGTAGCTGCCAGAACAGCTTGCACTTTGAGATAACTCAAAACTAATGAGATGGTTTCCGGGTAAACTACTAAACAGACCAGAAAAGAGCCACACGTGTAGTGCAATGCTGTCACCATCCCGCGGGAAAGAGTTGGTATCAATTATGAGTCTACCTTGTATTCAAGAGCCTTCCTGCACTGTGCTAAGTGAATCATTTTTTATGTCCTGGGTGGATAGTCACATCATCTACACATCTGAAGTCTTTGCCGCTTGCTTCTTCCTGGACACAATACCCAAGACTGGCAACCTTAAGGAGAGGTTTATTTTGGTCCACAATTTCCAAAGTTTCTGTCCATGGTCCTCCAGCTCCAAAGCAGAAGGAGAAGAGGCTGATCTCATGACGGCCTCTAGGAAGCAACAAGAAAAGGAAGAGGGACAGGCCAGCCCTTAGGGGTCACCCCCTGTGGCACATTCAGCTGTGGCTTCTCAGGTGAAAGCACAGTTCATGATCCGTGAGCCTGTCACCTTCCAGAAGCGCCCCCCACCACAGCCTGGAGTCCTCAGGGCTTGTCCAGACCTAAGCTGTAGTGTAC